>JAVTVY010037528.1:0-17322 GCA_036873755.1 Hanleya hanleyi
GTTCAACACAACATAGGTTACCGGGCAGTTCAATTAACCGTAGGTTACCAGGTAGTTCAACACAACGTAGTTTACAGTATAGTTCAACACAACATAGGTCACCGGGCAGTTCAATTAAACGTAGGTTACCGGGTAGTTCAACACAACATAGGTTACCGGGCAGTTCAATTAACCGTAGGTTACCAGGTAGTTCAACACAACGTAGTTTACAGTATAGTTCAGCATAACGCCAGAGTTGTCAGGAGCAGTTCAGTAACCATTAGGTTACGGGTGATTCTCAACCGCGTAAGTTACTGGTGAAAAACAATAACTCAGCAAATAATAATACGTCTCTCTCTAGTCCCGAGTTCGCATGCTCTACATTCCCTGGCTGGTTCCCACAGGAAAGGTTTGGTTACCTGCGAAATATGACAACAAATGCTCAGTACAGTTGAGCGAGCAACATTGCACGATCAACAATGCGGTGGCGAATGGGGTATAACAATTTACAATATCCCGATCCCTAACGATGGGTCACGCCCCCACAAGGCGATGAATTGCAACACTCAGTTATCTCCCCTAGACCATTACCAATCATACAGTTTCACAATAATACAGTCGAGCTTGAATAAAAAGAAAAAGAAATGGGGGGTAGTACCATAGGTACTCAGGAAATATATACATATTACAAAATATGACCAGGCCACACGGAGAAGAGAAGAAAACGGTGAAGGGGATAGCCAAGTATGCGATAAAGAAAAATGTCGACATAACATGTATAAAGACTTTATTTCAACAGAAAATTGTAAAAACACACATGAACCAGATTTGTAGTACTGACCACCAGTTATACAGTTGAGAGAGTAGCATTATCTCCCTTGACGATAAAAGGTATGTACTAGATGACGGTGTGCATACTGTGGTGCACGGCTTGGGTCGGATCTCTGGCTACATCATGCTGAAAACAACTGATGGTATTTCTATTTACTGTAGCTAATTTTACAGTCGATCTATGTATATTAATAAAATGTGTGGAATTCATTCATCATCTTCGTTTAGTTTATCGAACAAGTGTTCGTTTATTTAACGCTTTGTTTCATCGCTTCCTCAAAGCTCGTGTTGTAGGACTTCTGAAGGTCATCACAGGTCTTCATGATTCCCTCATGAATTGGATCGTTCTCCAGAGCCTCCATATCCAAGATCACATCGAGATACATCCGGCGTAGCGTCTTCATCATGTGCGGCATGTATTCAGTCAATGTCTGGACCTCAGCCACCTGCTTCGTGCAACTATTCTCCATGAACTCTCTAGTCTTCATTTTGATGTCTTCGAATTCCATACTCGATGCTCTACCGAACAGGGCTTTCCACGTGTCATGTTTCACGGTATGGGGTGCTTTATTCCTCGAGTCATACGATTTCTCACGTCTCCCTTCTGTATCGCCTTTGTGTATAGATCTTGTCCGGTCTGTGTTCGCGCATCAGGCCTCATTCTTAGACTTTAGCTTTCCAGTGTGGTCGGCTTCAAGTCGCTTACTAGGGAACCGTAAGGCTCGGTGGTGGCTTCTTCATACTTTTTCGTAAAATAGCCTATGTTTTGAGGATACATGCATCTTCCGAAGAGTTGGACTTGATGATGATCGATGGGATTGTTGAAAAGCACGAAGTATTGGCAGCTCAAGGTGATATCACGGATAGATTCCGATGGTGAGAGCCTTTAGTAAACCGATCTGTGACTTGTCCGTCTCATTCGGCCTGGCTCATCATATCATCAAGCACCACAATATTGATCTGCGTAGGGTCGGAGTAATAGGTCTCGTTCCAGGAACAAAGCTAACATTCTTTAATCGTGTATTCTCATAGGTGGAGTGCCATTGACTGTAACACCAGACAATTCGCGTGGGAGAGGGCAGAATGTCAGTCCCTTCCAAGCGTTTCAACACCCATGACGTCTTTCCACAGCCCGTCGGACCGCTAAGTCATGGTAAAGGGACGATGAAAGGTTGCATCCACAGCCTTTGTTTCGGATACTTGTTCATCCGTAAGCTGTTTTGTATTAGTAATGACATCTGATATTACATCACGTATCATTGTAAGCCGTCTCCCGTGATGGAACTCGATATATTTTCGCAGGTTTTCGATTCTCGTAAACTTCTTAGCATATAAGCTACACGCATAAGGCATGATATACTCTAGGAAAATAGACGTTAATATACCAAGTTTCATGTAGATTGCACTCACCGCACTGGTACTCGAACTTAAAAAGGAGATATCGCAACAATCATTCAATACATCAAGCTGCAGGGTGCAGGCTGAAGGTGCAGGCTGCAGGCTACAAGGTGCAGGGGGCAGGGTACAGGAAGCATTCTACAGTGTGAATGCTACTGGATACGGGATGTGGGAAGCCGCTCTATAGATTTGTATCTAATACCGCTTATGCCGGTGCTAGGGACCGTGTGGTCATGTCATCCAAGTTGCCACATGAACAGGTACAATAAAAGCGTACCCGAGATACAACATACATCACGAATCTTTAGATTCTTGGTATGTGCTTTAGAATAGGTTAACCAGAAGACTATACTGTGAAGCCATGTGACTGTCAGTATGTCGGCACCTCTTCCCACTTCCCCTATATGTGTTGTAATTATAACTCTCTCTACGTAATTGGCCTTTTTTTCATTATGGGTGACGTAGAAATGAATGTCTTTCTTCTTCAAATAGGCTTTCACATATCGGTTGTACCCGCTTCCTTTGTCAAAGCGGAGATACTTAGGTTGTCTCCCTTCGTTCAGGATTGATCGAGTCCGAAGATAATAGCCTTATGTTGTTTATTGGGAAGAAGAATAACCCACAAATATCGCGAGAAAACATCTATGGCGAACAGGAGAAATTGTATGCCATCGTTATACGCGGATACATTTGACACATTGGCTAGATCTGTATCCCAAAGATCGTCTATGCCCGCAGTGACGACCCTGTTTCTCTTGAAGGTATAACGAACGGACTTTTATAAACTATACGCGTCCTGGTCGCTCAACCACTGTGTCAGCTCTTTACGCACTACATTATATCCATCGACCTTTAATAAGGTGTGTAATTTAGAAGGCCCGGTGAAGCTGATAGGGTTTTTCGGGTCGAAATAGGTTCGCAACAAGTAAGTTTGCCACCTGTTCCTATTCATATCTATCGACTCGAATGATAAAAACGGTGACTAAATAAGAAAACAAGCTGTGTGTGGTTTACTCAACCTTTTTAATATTGATAGGACAATGCGAGTTGTTTAACAATGTAAATTCAGCGAATTATATAAACAATGATAAAAATATTGCGTGATGAAGTTGTATACATAGCAATCGTTATGACAATGGTTTTGATCGAAATCCGTAACGATACTGGACAGGAATATACCCCGTATAACCTGAAGTAGGACATATATACAATAGTGACCACAAGTAAAAGGTTATTTCCTTGAAGCTGTCTATCGCTGTAATAACAGAATTTACTATTGTTTTCGAGAAATTTTACAAAATCGTTCGAATAATATTCTGGAGGATGTCCTAAGGAATCGAAAAATGTTCCTCGCTGGTTCCGGATATAAAACACCGTCCAGTGTTCCCCAGGGAGACTAGCCACGTCGGCGTTCATGATATAAGCTGCTGGTGTTCGTACCACGTGATTTGGAATTTTGTCAGCCGGTTACATTTCATTCATATTCAGGGTGTAATGGATACGATGTTGCGAGACTTAGGGTATAGCCGTTGTGATAATAGAACCAGTTTATAGAATTACCAAAGTTATCCCCCTGTTCGTCCTATGCTATCGAACGACGTCAGGCAAGCCGATGTGAATGAACTCTTCTTTGAGGACGAGTTATACCATGTTCTCAGGAAGTGACTCGGAGTTGATATGCCGTCAATATTCACCGAGAGATTGGTCAGTTTGAAGTGTTGAAAGTTTAGGGGGTTCTTTTTATAATCTCAGCTTTGGACGATACAAATCCTATCACCAGTCTGCTGGGGTATACGGATAATAAGGATCCGTAGTATCCATATTAATACCTTCATCGGCTATATACAGTTGAGGGAATAGATGGGTGGTTTTAGTGTCTTCACCGAAATTCATTAGCGTCTGAATGTAGGCTTTATACAGATAACTGTTGTCCATGATCATTATGAGCTTACCACATACTTTGAAGGAGTAAATTGATAGGGCCGCATTTTTTGTCCTTGACCAACGGGGTGCCATCTCTGTGGGTTGCTTTAGCCTTAACGCAGGATTTCAAGTCGACATAATCTGAGTCTTGACCAGATATCAGGAATTCGACAGGTGCATCATCGGAGATCTGAGAAGACAGTCGAATGTCGATAACATAGCAACTTTCAACGGCTGTTTGCATGGGGGGTAATGAAAACAGTGATAATTCGCTAGGTTGACCTTTGGTGAGGAGTGCGCTGTTATAACTGGAAGATGTGCGCTCTTCGTTTATCGGTGGCTGAATTGACGCTAGGAATAGAACGCTTCCTATTTATGGGTTCGTCTTGATGCGTTCTCCAGACTTCTGACTTGGCTTGTACGACCACTTGTTGATAGGGGGCCATAAGCTGAAAACCTGACTCTTCCCGCTGACGTTTTTAGAATGAGGATCGACGGGAATATAAGGATTTGTTTGGTAAGAAGGTGATATCACCTATGTCCAATGATTTTTTGTAGACACATGGTTTACCCTTCGTAGTTCGACATGCGGAGGGACATGAAGATCGTACCATTGTTAGTACAATCAGCGGTATGACTAAGAGCAGAATAGCCCCTATAGAAAGAACTTTAATTATGATGAGCTTTCTCTGTTATTGATCCATACCACTTGATGTCCGACTTCAGAATAAAGCAAACACCCCTCGGGCTATGAACGCGGATAGACGATGACGTCGAACACTGCAACCCCTCGGGTTATGAACCTATCAATAGCAGTGACCTAGAGCACCGCTTCTATATATAAATGACTCTGCTCCCAAGCCAGGACACGTACGGGGTGACCTCTCGAGCTAAAGATACGGTCCGCTGAGCAAACGAACGCTGCAAACACCATTCGGGCTATGGACGCGACTCCATAAATGACCACCGCATGACCTCGACCTATTTATGACGTCACCTCGACCTACTTATGACGTCATCGGCTTCCATGCGTTAGAACTCTCTTTTCGTATTCTACTCATAGTTGAAGAGAAATATATTTGACACTGAAATTGGCAAAATAATACATCGCATAATTCAAATATAATGTATGAACTTGCATGGAGGAGAGTCCTTAACTAAACTAGAACAGAAAGGCAAGGAGGGAAATGCCAGACTCAAAATACTCGACCATTCAGACAATCATAATATCGAAGACCATTCTGGGAATAACGACAACAAACAAAGAAATACATGACGTCAAAACATTTAATCATGATGCCCCCTTCATATACAGGTTATCTAACTCGATAGAAATTAGAATTGATCGCAGGTGTTGTTATTTTACAAATCAAGAGATTCAGTTTGACTGTGAACAGTTTGTCAAGCGAACTAATTACTCTAAGAATTAAACCATCAGCTGAATACAGGGTGCACCTCTCACATAATATGGAGCATTAAATGATAATATTAAATAATCTCAAACACACTGTATATTGCTTAAGGAAAAATTTACTGGAGGCATTTTAACCCTACCAGGCCTGGTGGTGGGGGGGGGGGGGGGCAAAATGGCCCCCCTACCAAACTTTCTGTGCTATCTCCGGAACGACAAAAAATTGAGAGCGGACACTCCGTGACTTTATAGCTTATCATATTGGAGTGATTTTGAGCCTATTTGCATAACCCCCCGAGGAGAGATCATGGGTAAATTCAAGATGGCGGCCATATGGGGTACCAGAAAAGTGATGTTTTCGTCATTTTTCTTCAAAATTTCTCCTTTTCCCTGATGAAAAGTGGGCAAAAACTATTTTATTTCACATCACATTAATATATTTACTAATTTATCATGCATTTTTGGGGGAGAAATTGCATAAATAAAAAATTCGAAAAATCTGACCGAAAAATCAACCAAAAAAGCCGTTTTGAAGAGGACATCACTGTGACATCATCAAAGCGACCATCTTGGATTTTTTTTACATTTTCTGGTAGAGCTTGACCCAAGGCATAGTGTAGTAAGTTTCAAGCCCCTAGCTCAAGGGGTAAAAAAAATAATTAGGGAGAGGGGGAGCCATTCCCCTCCCCCCTCCAGGCCTGGACAGGTCCCAAAAAGCCCAGGCCAGATAGGGTTAAATGATTTAATTGTTAGATGTGACAAAATCCTCTCACAAACCCTACCTTCCTAGTACCAGTTGCAGGAATTTTTTCAAGTGCTAAAAACTTATGCTGACAGTGAAAGTAATCAGTCAATGAGATGTCAACCACAGCTTTTCTCATCGATATGCTGTGTAGGCCAACTGTTCAATTCTTCAAATTATATTTTTTTAGACATTTCTGTTGTGGAAAATGTTACAAAACAAATAAACTTAAAGTGTTCAATACAAATGTATGGAGTTTAGAAAAGTTTCGTTTAAAAATACCACAGGTATGGAAATGTTTGGCTAAACTCAAGATGACTAAAATTTTGCTATCAAATTTGTAAATTTTCAACATTTATTTTCAGCTTTAGGGGTCTACTGCAATCAAAAAACTTAAAGTTATACCTGACATGCCAAAAAGCTTAGAATAAATATTGAAAGTAGCAAAATGAGCCAAATACAACTCAACTATTGTGATTCCAGTGCATACATGTGTAGTTTAATTAGGGAGGTTCGGTCAGATTCCTCTTGGTTGATAAATGGGAGAGGTTTTCATTTAGGCTTGCCTGTTCACCATGCTTTAATTCTTTTGAGGAAATAAATACATTGTTTAAACCATTTGAATATGATATACATGTATCATGTGTACATTATATATGTTGTATGGAGTCCTGGCTATGATTCAATATTAATGTGCAATAACATCAAAGGATTGGTGCATAGACATCTTACTTTGACCTTAGCAAATAGGTCAAGGTCAGTCAATGTCAAGGGTCAATAAGCAGACTTGCATCTGTGGTGTAAATCTAGACGAGAGATCCTGAAGGATCTTGGCGCCCACCATTGTCCGATAATTGTAAGCTAATGACTAGAGGATCTTTTTGTCCATTGTTACTAAGAACAAACGATTGATTTGTAATTTTGTTTACAGAATTTCGAATCTGAGCGAAAAAGATCGGAAAAGGGACACTGAAAAACACCAGGAGTTTCAAGATTTCTAGAAACTGTACTTATATCGGTTGTTATAATACAAGAGAAATGAGCAAAGTTAGTCTGAAAGTGAATGTACATGTACGGAGGATCCTTCGCCTTTGTTTTGTAGTATTTTTTTTTTATTTTTATTTTTTTGCACGTGTCATCATTGGGTACAGGAAGCGAGGACCAATCTCTTTGACACTTTGGCATGAGCTATGAAACATACTTAAGATTTCATAATTAGGAACGAATGCTAATTCTGTTCTGTTTACTGGGCTAGTTTGAGATATCTCTTTTAAGATACCATGCTCGAAAATAGTAAGATGGTACAAGGGATCCGGTCTGCCAGGTAATGTTGAAACTTCAATAGTGCCTGAATCCTGATTATCTCCCTTGGATCAAAACATGCAGTAGTCTACAGTTGTTGAGTTGTGAAGTTGAGTCACAAGAGTGACGTCCCTTCATGTAGCCGACCCGCCGGCAGACGAAAAGGTGGAGCAGTTCACTTGCTACTGCATGGACTAAAGAAAACTGATTTAAAATTTGAAGAAATACATTTTAATTCCGAATTATTTGAACTCCTTGATAATGGAAGGTGAAGGTATGGATTATTCTCTATAGTCAATATATAGAATATGCCCCACCGTTTGATCCGCCGATTCTTGTGATGCAACGTCACAACTCGAGAATACCGTATTAATTTGAAGCGTAACTTGGATTTTCGAATCGGACCAAAAAAGGTATCTTGCACTACTAGGACCCATGTGGGACCGGTGTACCAAATTTCAGAAAGATCCATGAAATATTTCCTGAGTATTCACAATAACAATGTTTCAAGGGGAAATTCAAGATGGCCGCCTTGTAGCCATATTGGATTTTCGATTCTGACCGAAAAAGGTATCCTGCACAACTAGACCATAAGGGGAACCTGTGTACCGAATTTGAGAAAGATCCATGCAGTACTTCCTGAGAAATCACGATAAAGTTGCATGGGAAAATCCAAGATGGCGTCCTGTTGGCCATATTGGATTTTCAAATCGGACCAGAAAAGGTATCTTGCACAACTAGAAGACAATGAGAACCTGTGTACCAATTTAACAAAGATCCATGCAGTAGTTCCTGAGAAATCGCAATAACACTGTTTCATGACGTAATCCAAGATGGCCGTGTGATGGACATATTGGCTTTTGGAATCGGACCAGAAAAGATATCTTGCACAACTGGACCACAAGGGGAACCTGTGTATCAAATTTGAGAAAGATACAGGTAGTCCTGAGAAATCATAACAAAATTTCATGGGGAAGTCTAAGATGGCCGCCTGGTGACCATATTGGATTTTCGATTCGGACCGAAAAAGGCATCTTGCATATCGAAACCCTAAGGGGAACCTGTGTACCAAATTTGAGAAAGATCCATGCAGTAGTTCCTGAGAAATGGCGATAAAGTTTCATGGGGAAATCCAAGATGGCTGCCTGGTGACCATACTGGATTTTCAAATCGGACCAGGAAAGGTATCTTGCACAACTAGACACCAAGGGGAACCTGTGTACCAAATTTGAGAAAGATCCATGCAGTACTTCCTGAGAAATGACGATAAATTTTCATGGGGAAATCCAAGATGGCTGCCTGGTGGCCATATTGGATTTTCGAATCGGACCAGAAAAGGTATCTTGCACAACTAGACCACAAGGGGAACCTGTGTACCAAATTTGAGAAAGATCCATGCAGTAGTTCCTGAGAAATCGCGATAACAAGGTTTCATGGGGAAATCCAAGATGGCCGTCTTGTGGCCATATTGGATTTTCGATTCAGACCGAAAAAGGTATCTTGCACAACTAGACCCCAAGGGGAACCTGTGTACCAAATTTGAGAAAGATCCATGCAGTAGTTCCTGAGAAATCGCGATAACAAGGTTTCATGGGAAATCCAAGATGGCTGCCTGGTGGCCATATTGGATTTTCGAATCGGACCAGAAAAGGTATCTTGCACAACTAGACCCCAAGGGAAACCTGTGTACCAAATTTGAGAAAGATCCATGCAGTAGTTCCTGAGAAATCGCGATACGGTTTCATGGAGAAATCCAAGATGGCTGCCTGGTGGCCATATTGGATTTTCCAATCGGACCAGAAAAGGTATCTTGCACAACTAGACCCCAAGGGAAACCTGTGTACTAAATTTGAGAAAGATCTATGCAGTAGTTCCTGAGAAATGACGATAACAAGGTTGCATGGGGAAATACAAGATGGCTGCCTGGTGGCCATATTGGATTATCGAATCGGACCAGAAAAGGTATCTTGCACAACTAGACCCCAAGGGGAACCTGTGTACCAAATTTGAGAAAGATCCATGCAGCAGTTCCTGAGAAATCACAATAACAAGGTTTCATGGGGAAATCCAAAATGGCTGCCTGGTGGCCATATTGGATTTTCGAATCGGACCAGAAAAGGTATCTTGCACAACTAGACCCCGAGAGGAACCTGTGTACCAAATTTGAGAAAGATCCATAAAGTAGTTCCTGAGAAATCGCGAAAACAAGAATTGTTTACGGACCGACTGACGGACGGACGACGGACCACGGACGAGAAGCGATTTGAACTAGCTCTAAAGCTCCAAGATATATTGTGCCAATGACATAACTGTATAATTTGACCTTGAAATTAGGTCAAGGTCAGTCACGTTCATTCAGGTTCTGCTCACTGAGCATAAACACATTTAACAGTGTGGAATTATAAAGGATATCTCTAATTCATACAGAGATGTGATAACATCATTGAATCTACATTTAACATATGATTTGACCAGGAGAAAATCGGTCATGGTCAGTGATCCTAGAGCTACTGGTTAATATACACAGCTAGCTGCATATGTGGTATGAATTTGGAAAGCTTGGCTATAATCCTCCACTTAAATCTACTTTCAACACAATTTGACCTTCAAAAATAGGTAAAGGCCAGAGCTTTTAAATAGGCTTCTGGCCATTAGTCAAACACAGCTATGAACTAAATTTAGAAAAAAATGGTAAAAAACTTTCACGAGATATTGGATTAACAACAGTGGAAATAATTTATATGTATAATCTGACCCAGGAAAACTGGATTGTCAAGATCTGCCGTTTTCAATGGACTATGATTGAAATTCGTCAATAGGCTATGATGACTGCAGCAATGGTCAGACAGCACTGGGTTATAATCAGATAAACCTACAATACATTGACTTAATGACATAAAATAAAAAGATAAATCTTGTTTTTTACTATTTACGTCTGCTTCATAACAACATGCATTAGCATAGGCGTTGTTCTTGAGATAATGAGATGAACAGATGTCTGACAGGAGTATGACAATACCTGATGGCCAATTTTAGGTATAAAACAGGTGAAAACAACATCTGAATTTATTCCAATATTGGTTTATATAGACATATGATTCTGCATCAAAACTGTTGCCATACAAGGTGGTTTTAGAATTTATCAAGAAGCAATCAGAGTATGCCAAGATGAAGAAATTCTCCTACATCTGAACCATTGGAAAACTAGAGGAAGTCCTCAAGACTGGCATGCTGTGAGTACCCCATTTCTTCTAATTATTCAGACGGCAAAACTTCAGGCATCTATGGAGAGAAATTATACTAACATTCCACAAATTTCATCAGCTATCTTTTCAGTTCTTAGGATAAATAACATATCCCAGCCACAGTATTTGTCTCCGTTGACAAAGATTTTTTTTCTCCTGCTTTTAAGTTTAAAATTGCTGTTCGAAACATTAGAAGAAATAGGGTAGCAGTAGTTTTTAGTAGGCCTGGTCCCATTATGACAAGGAGGTTTGCAAAATGATGCGACACATTTGAATTTGAAAACAATTGGGGGTATAACATCAATCACCAAGTTTGCAGTTCACGATTTCTTGGGACATTTCAATTCACAATGTATGATGGACAGTTGATAGAGATAAGATGTCTTTTTGATCAATTCAAATTCTAGCACTTTCATGACTTTAAATGCAATAAATAAAAAATGTGCTGAAATATCAAGTGGAATATACCGGTATTATTTTAATGTAAGAACATAAACAACATTTTCCACAATGCATAATGGTATTCCCTTCAGACTATGCAATAAGTTAAAATAAGTTAGAAGAAATTTTTCCTGTTTATGCAAATGACATGTTAAAAAAAGCATGGCACAGACTGTGGTCAGACTATCCTGTACATGTATCTATCAAATCACACCACATCATATATATTATCTAGTAATATAGCTTGTCCACAAATTAATTAAACGATTCAAATGCAAACAGTAAATTTAAATCAATGTCAAAATAAATTAGATAAATATTTACATTTATATCAATACATTAGTGTCCATAATTTATTTGGACTGATCAATCAAAAATGGATAAGACTGGGGCTCTTACATTGTACCTGTAGTTGGAAATTGTCATCTCTGTTCATCAGCTCTAGTGCTCTGAAGTGCTAAAAATCGCCCTTGGAAAACTGAAGTCAAGTGAGGTTTCATGAAATCGGCCCCAGTGTCTACAATCTAATATATTATCTAAAAACAAGTTTTCCATGACATAGTGACATACTTCACATGAATGAGCCCAATGCAATTACATAAATGAACTTAACGTGAACTTTCCAGATGAATGAGGCCATTGTTGTAAAAAAAGTGAACTAGAGAAATTTTCCACTTCCATTGCAATAAATGCATACTATCATAACACATCGAACACACAGAACCATTAAATGGAAATACTACATCACTTTGGTCAGTTGCCAGTATGCATCATGATCATTTTCTTTAGAAATACCGTTTTACTGCAGTGCATATAGCCTTAGTGCAAATAGGGCATTGAAGTATTACATTACAGTCAGGGGGTCAAAAGGTCGCCAATAAATGGGGAAGGGGTATTGGGGGGGGGGGCAGAGTGGACTTGCTAAAAATGTTGAAATTTTTTATTTTTAGTTGCAACTCTTGGATACATAATGGGTTTCCGAGTAATGAATTTCAAAACCACTAATTAATGTAGGCCTACATAAAGGTTGTAACACTGATTAATGGGTATCGCCAACATTGCCGGTTGGTTGATTTTATGAACCGTACTAATAAATAGCCCAAAAACAGTCTGCCAATTGATTAACATGAATGTTTTCAAAATTGTGTATGTTCTACGCATATTACAGGAAATATTAAACGAGAATCAAATTTAATATGTGCAGGACTCAATTAGGTTCAGCATGTTCTGATGCTGCAGCTGAAGACCAGCCCAATATTTACAGGCTGCTTGGGGATTCTGATGAACTTGGCCAGTGTGATACGCGCAGACCTCATACAAATTTGAGATAAAGGTGTGTTTTTTCACTGGTATAGTTTGTGTTCTAAAGCTGCAATGTTACAGTTTCAAACTATCTGCATACTGTACATAAAAGGTCACAGGGTTAATCGTGATTGAAACTTTATGCCTGGATAGTGGCATGAGTTAAGACCATGTAACTCTGTTGACTATTACAACTACACATTCAGATCTTTATTCCATACAATTGAAAACGTTTGTATCCAAATACATAAAGTAATTTTATACAAGGTAATTTTATCTGCGGATTGCTATATATATATTTTTTTAGACCCTCTAGCCAATCAATGAGGATTCAAATTCCCTTAAAATGAAATATTCCAGAAAATATATACATGTAGGCTTAGCACAAATAATGGATGCACTGATATTAAAGAAAATGGCACTAAACAAAACCAATTTTACATGTAAAAGTTTAACCGTTTATAAATACAGGCACCAAAACAAAAGTAAATATTGAAAAATTTGAAATAAACTAGCGTATGTATCACAAAATGAAACATTGAATATAAATGTGTGAGAACAATAAACATATACCGGTACAGGTAATGAACATGGCAATTAGCATCATAATGGGTGAATGAATATAATTTAACATCAGGATGTGCACGATGACACCTCATGTGACTCAACCCTGGTAGCCCCACAGGGTAGCATATTATGTGATTATAGATACATTTAACCTGGTATTCATTATTCAATCAGTCAATAACAGAGACACCAGAATCCAAGTTGCAAAACTGTTTGTGTGTTTGTCAAATGAGCATCATACTGAGCAGCTGGCCATGAATCTTCAATTTGGTAAGTATACATGTGCAGTCATGATGCTGTAAAATACCCGGAGTATTTCAATGCATAATATCTCAATTTTAGTGGCAATATTAGTGCATATTAATCATGTGAGTAGTACCTTAGCCCTGATCCAGATTATATCAACCACACAAACTACTCAAGTATTTTCTGCAAAGTAATCTCCCTTGACAATGTCAAGAGCCACCAGGCCTTGCTTTTCATCAAAATTGACAGAAATTCCCGACAGATTCTCGCAATTTAACTTTATCGAAATCCATGAAAATCCGAACCTATCATTTCTATACTGATTGTTAAAATTGTACGGTAATCTGTCGGATTTCCATGAATTATTTTGCAGGACTGCCAGGGCCTGATCTAGAATTTTAGTTTGGGCACCCTTACATGGTGAAGAGTGTGATAAGTTATAGTGAAATAGGCCGCGATGTCATGGATGTGGGACTGTCGAAGCCAATGGAAGCTGTGGGAGTATTAAATGGTCTAAATACAGCCTGATAACTTAATATTTGGCAACAGTAATCACATTTGTATAGGTTTCATTCAGCCTGTTCAGAGAGGGAATTTGCTATAAAAAAAAAGAATTAATTTTGTTTTCTTCTTTTCATTTGGGCGCCCAAATTAATGACACCCAAACCCATTACAACGGGTTCAAAGACGACCTGGATCAGGCCCTGACTGCTAATGGGAATTGGATTCCTGTGGAAAAGCGAGCCCTGCCACGTACCAAACTTGAATTCACCTCTTAGGTGGCCCTCCACAGTTTCATAGTAATGGCCTTTGTCTAATTTCATAATACGATAGACTGCCCGTGTTCTGCTACATCATAATTCTTCTTGTCTTCTTAATAGCTTATATCTATAATACCAACCAATTCAGCATTATCAACGCTGCAAACGAGCACGTACAAATCGATGACTGGCTTCGCCTACACGCTGATCGGGATCATGCAGTAAATTTTGTCCTGCCTCAGTTATGCCCCTTGGGTGTGCCTAAAAATCTTGACTCATTTACGGGAAGAAAATCTGACAAAAAACTGGCAGGTTGACCCCCCACTTTTCTTTGCCTTTTTAAGTTGAGACCGGACCAGGGAAGGTGCGTAAGAAGTTTAACTGAAATCGCTCTTACAGATTTTTCTAGAAATTGAGCCGAATTTGAACATTTTTTGACATTTTAAGGGGTTTTCTAGGGAATAATGAAGCAAGCCTGGAAAGGAATGTTCGAGCTTCATGTTTCTATAACATAGCAGTGCTATGTCTTAAAGTGATAGTTGAATCGTGCTCTTTCAGAAAATATATACATATAAGTGATTTGGGTTGAAAACTTTACGATAATTGATGGACGAAAAACGGACCCATAGTCTATTCCATGCCGAATGGAAGAATCCCTGGAGTGCACCCTTATGTGTTGTTTGTTGTAGTTTTCTATATGTTCAAGGGCAATGTGTACTGTCATTTTAATACAACATGTAATCATCATTAATTTCTACTGCTGCATCTGGTTCTTAGGAAACGTGATGTTGCTAGATGTTCTTTGTTGTCCTGTGTTCCAACAGTTGTCATGTTTTAAAGGAATGTGCTATTGTCCTTTCTGATGTAGCCTGTCGATAGTCCTAATTGTTGCCATAGATACCATATCATCATGTCCGGTGCTACGATTTGTTAAGTTGAACTTGGCAACATGTTGGTTCCAAAAGTTTTGATGCAGTATTAATTTTGTTGCCATATTCATTCGAAGGCAGAATGAGAATGTCTATCCCTGTGGCACATCTTGTACCTCAACCCTGATAATATCTGGCCCTGGTTCATCCTCTGAGTCAGATTCCCAGTCATCAGCAGTCTGCGCCAGGGTGGGCATCACTGGGGGCAGAATGCTATAGAGAGCCATCTTCCTGAGGCCCTTCAGCTTACAGTGGGGACAATCTAGGTGACATTGGACATGGTTAGATTTAACCTGTATTGGGCTAGAGCTTGTGTCGACCACACGACAGGGAGAGGAGGCCAGATTTTCCCATCTTCTCTCACTGAAATCATAGCGGAGTGATGATTTTATGTACTTTTTCCTCTCTTCCTCTTTGCCGCCAAACACAAACAGCTGACCGTCATTATAGTAAAAGCTGTAGGAAGAGCGGTCAAAATTCATTGGGAAATTTGCAACACCAAGATCTCTGCGATCTCGCCAGCGTTGAGATTGGAAGGAAAACACCTTAGCGTAGCCGACCCCTGGTTCTGCCAATACAACCTCATCGTCTCGGACGAACATCAGCGTGAACGACATCGTGCCCTTGGAACTTTGGGTCACTTCACCAGAGTCAAGGTCATAGTAAAGAAAGAGGATTCCAGAGTTCTGATCATCCTCTGGTAAACCAGAAGCCTGATCCAGAAATACACAGATATATCTGTCAAGTACGATACACATCTGCAGCTTGGTGGACTCTGGATCCACACCATCATAAAGTAACTCCTTCTGCCATCTTAACTCAGGGTTGATTCCCTCTTCTAGGACATATAAGTTGAGCGTGTCACCTTTGCCTGTAGAGCTGGAGGCAGTGCGGGCGAATGCATAAACATGGCCACGGCAACACTGAAGGGAGATAACTCTGAATGCCTTACTTCTCTCATAGTAAGGAATTAGCACCTTCATTTCACTCCATTTCATCTCCTCGAAGTTGTACTTGAAAATCTGCTGCGAGTGTTCGGCGCTACTGAATGGCCGACTCTCTGTGGCATAAAGAACTCCGTTACAGCTTGTGAAGAGAGCATGACCAGTAGATTTTATGGGAACTGGTGGAAGCTCCACCCACCGTTCCTCAGACGGTAGAAAACCCAAAAGACGCCTTGTAGGCACAGGCTCAACACTTCTCCCATTATTTGCCAGGACTATGAGAGGATCGGACTCATGTCCCGCCATAAGGAATAAACGCTTATCAGGGGGGTTTAGTTTCTTCGTGCCAGCTTCCATCTGTCGAGAAAATTCTGCCAAATGCTCTCGACATGCAGGGAACATGTTGATAAAAATGTGACAGCTGACATATTTGTTGTACATCTCAGATGAGAATCTCTCCAGCTTCAGGTTACAGAACAGTTCCGGGAAATGGATCAGACGAGAATCAAGGTCATACTCCACCCAGCGGATGAGGAATGCGAATAGTATCTCCGGCACCACATAAGAGAGTGTATCATCTTTGATTATTTCCAGCACAGACTCAAACCACAGGGACAATACCTGCGAATGTTCTACGACTTCCGGTAAATGTGCTATCAGATACACATGTCCTTTCAGGTAGATTTCTTCCAGCTCATACTGGCTGCCCAGGATGCAGAGAATCACGCAGTTTTCTGGCCCAACTGTCAGCTTGCACAGGAAATCACAGCACTTGTCTTTCATAGCTGAGATCTGTAGGTAGTCCGCAATCTCCAGCAGTTCGGTTACATTGTCCAGACTCACCTCCACTGTTCGCAGGTAGAGAAATTGGACCGCAGACCGGATGGCAGTCACGGATCCCACATTTATCGTTACTTTACCTGAAAATGACAATAGTTTGCAAATAAATAAATTTGATCACTATATTTTTCAGCAGAAAAGCTAACAAAGTGAGCTATGTTTACCTTTACCAGAATACAATTAATTGCTTTTTGCATTAACGTCAAAATTAAAAATATGTCTGGATATTCATTTTGTTTGGCAGCAGCTAAGCTGACCTATAATATTTCTGGATATATGGTAAATGCTCTAAAAAATGATAAATATAAATGTAGTTTCTCTAACATATAGTATTCATTAAGCTGTGAGGCAAAATCTGAAGGTTAATACTGATTGAATTCTTAAAGCATTTGCTGTAATTTGTTTTTAAAGATGGTAAATACTCTAATAATTCAATCACCCCATTAAAATTCAAATACCCC
>JAVTVY010037529.1:0-17095 GCA_036873755.1 Hanleya hanleyi
GTAGGAAGCATATGTGAATAAGATATCATATTCAGACATAGATTGTGGTAAACGTTCTTCTCCAAAAAGTTCAAAGTGAACCAAATGCCAATCAATGTCAAATTAAAGAAGTCGAATTGTCATTGGCTTGTTGTATGAGATCTCAGAAAATAACGACAAGACAGGTCACACATATTTCTCACAGCATTACTACTAGATGGTATTTTTTCCGATATACATCATCTTGGTTACCAAGATTGATAAAGTTACTGCCCATTTCAGAACACAAGAAATAGTGCAACTTGCATTTTCCACACTTATTTCTGTGAAAAAGTCCACAATGTCCATGGTTTTTCCAGCCTGTTTTTTAACAAAATTTTTCTAAGTCCAATTTCCATGCTGAATTCTCCATATGGCATGGTTTCCATTGACATCATGAACCAGTGTCCATGGACATCATCCATGGATTTCATGGAGATCGTCTATGGATTGTTCATGCTGTCCAGAATATTGTGATCATGGACATTAAACATGGGTTTCCAGCATAATTCCTGGGATTCCAGCCTAATTCCAGGGATTTGTAGTCAACCCTGGATATAAACCGTGAAATTTCTATAGCCGGGAAAACTTGACTGTGTTTGGTAAAATATAGTGATGGCCACGACCCTCAGAACCACGAGCCAGAAGTTTTTGGGCTAGGGCGACCCCCACCTAGTCTCGATTTAAGTATCAGTCAATCGGGCCTAATAATACTTATTTCAAATCAATTTTTCTGACCAACTGCATTAGCCTCTGCTTTACTTGTCCAACTATAAGCCAATAAGCAGACAAATAAGTGGTGTGGGAAAGTTGTGATAGGCCTTAATATCATTCATTCATGTGGAAAGTATGATGTGAAGTTTCATCACATAATGAATATTATTCAAATATATTTATTAAATACATGAAATATATTATATATTATAATAAAATACAAAATAAAATTTTCTTTTTGATTATATATTATGATTTATTTATTATATTTAAATATATATTATTATATTTATTATATACAATTCTCATATTTATGACTTTCACATCATAGTTTTTGAAACTATGATGTGGAAACTATGATATGGACTGGGGGAGAATAACTTCTTCTATGATTTCTGCTACATAATCGCAAGTATTAATTTAGGTGAGATCTATATTCAACTGGATATTGACAAAACACAAGAGCTGGACAAAATAAAGCCCAACCAATATGATGAATGAAAATTCTAGAAAATGCCCACAGTTGCACTATTCATTTTACAATATATGGCACTGAATGTATTAAATTACATTCCTGTTAAATATCCCCTGCCAAGGTTCAGTATTCTATGTGGCTAGCTGTAATAGATCAGATAATTTCAAATATATTCAAATATGATGAATATAGAAAGTTGGTGCTTGGTGGAGTCTAATAATCACTGATGAAGAGGGAGCTCAGGACTTAAGGTTTTTCTGCACTGGTATAAGAGTAGAGTTAAGTAATGGGCATCTAGACTGACAAAAATAATTTTTATTATTTGTCAGAAATTAATCATTGACCAATATGATTCCTTTGAAAATTATGAAGTGACAACTGTTCGGGTTGGATTTTGTCCCTTTTAGCCATACACAAATAGTTGCAGGATGTATTTCACAAGCTGTTGTCCACCCATCACCTAGCACCATGTTCTTCCTGTAACCTTTGTTGGGATTGGGAATGTTTATCATGATGAAGCAACACATCTTTTTGTGAGTCCCACCAGTTGTCAAAAACAAATCTACAGTACCTATGCCGTGAAATATCACCATGGAGAGCTGAGCTAACACAGTGGAAAAAAAAAACAATTTTCATCTCCTGGAACATCTAAAACTTAGCTGGATTGTTGCACAAAAGTGCAAGCAGCTGTTACGTTCACACTTTCTGATGTAGAAACTTTGGCATAATTGTGTTCCTTTTCCAATAGTGCAGAGTGGATGGAACAAATTTCTCTCCTTGTAATCATTGTATGTGATTCTTTGACACATTTGATTTGGAATAACTGTGTTCATCCATATTGTAAGATTTTTTTTTCTCTCTTTTTTTTGTAGCTTCAATATATATATGTAAAAAAAACAAATTCAAATACTCTACGGAGAGTTCAATATTATTTTCTAACCTTATTCATTGAGTTAATAGCATTTTAATTTTTTTTTAAGCCCTGGACATAGGCCTACCACTGGGCATTTATTTGCCATACGATCACATTTTACATTCTTTGTTCAGCCCCCGTGATCTGGAACCAAACAGACACTATCACTAGATGAAAGAAGCAGATCATGGTATACATTTCAGGTTTTACCGATGCCAAATGACTTGAATTGAAGAGTATTTTAATAAGGCTATGTTAATAATTTCTCAACATAATTTAACACTGGTTGATAAAAGTTACCTCCCCTCAACTATAACCATACCAGTCAAAAGAAAACTTTCAAGTGTAAACTTTTTAGAGACCGATTTGGTTGTAGTTTGTATGAAAAAGAGGTGTTTGTGTCATAGAATTACTTTCTGGGAGATATTGAATACTATGTCGGTAGTTTATATATATATAGATTTCTGGCGTATCTATGCCTGAAACACGGCTATTCATAAAAGCTGAAATTCTCAATACCGGTGACGTGCATTATCGCTACCGCAAAACGGGGGAGATATTTATGAATATTGTCCAACAGAAAAATCTATTTAGAGTTTAAAAAATACGGATATAATCTACAGGAATTTACAACGCCAACACTGATATATACAATGGCCTAAACTGACCTTTTTTGGACTTCAAGTCCAAATCTCAATGACGAGGTTACTTTGCCTGACAGCTGTCAATCAACGAGCAGACGACGCCCTTATTTCCGGACGGGGTCTGTTGTTTTCTCAGTAACAATATATTTTTCGTTTCAACTTTATTGGTGGTTTTTATATTTTTGAAGGGGATTTTATTCAGTCACGAAGTGCAAAAAATAGTCTCTAGAAGAAAACCAGATGTTGATTTCCGAGATGCAATATTCAAAATGACCCCCTAATACGACGAGTACCCGGATGTAAACCGGATATACCGTGAAAAAAGATTCGTTAGGGTTAGTTTCCATGGAGTTGTGTGCATTTCTCATACGTTCAGATGTTGTCTATTGAGTTAAGCCGGTCGTTCGCTGCGCTCACTATTATATGGCTTAGAGGTTTTTTTTAGGGTAATGTGAGGGTTTTTTCTCCCCGTGACCTCCCCACCGCCTCGTTTGCTCCCTTGCGCCGCCATTTTGACCACCCCACCCCACAGCCGCCATTTTGACCACCCCACCCCACAGCCGCCATTTTGACCACCCCACACCCAGCCCATTAGATGCCCCTTCACATAAGCTTCACTTTGATACCTCACTCGACCCCATCGGACCATTTTATCTAGGGACTACTTTTTCTCCGCGGAAGCAGACCGAATCACCGCCAGACATGACCGAATCACCGCGGATGAATACCTCTTTGACCTGGGTCACGTGATATGCAAATTTGGAACTCTCCTGTGCTGGAGGTAGCTTTTTGGTCAGAGGTCAAAATACTCGCTTCTCATTGGCTGTGTGACCTCCACGTTTCCTCCACAAAATATGCAAATTGTTGAGGTCAATAAGACTCAATTTCCCCTTACACTACTACTGACAAGTGATATTACAGCGATAGACACCACATTATCAATTTCCTGACTAAGTTCCTTTTGCCTCTCAGTAAAATCATTGAAGCATCAGAAACCCGTACTCAATGGGGTTGGCGTATATGTTATACACAGGCTATTTTATGGATAACAACTTCTTTTATTGCTCTGGGGCTGCCCCGACGTTTCGTTGGAGATACTTCGAACTTTTTCAAAACTAAATGTACAATACCACAGACAGGAAAATAAATCATACATACATACATACATACACACATAAAATACAGACATATCTCAAAAATACTTTCATATTAATAATGGCTCAATGGCGGGCATTACGCCAAATAAAATAATCATTAATGATAGCTCAAACGATGGGCATAAAGGATTCTTTAAAAGCACGCAGCATCGTTTCTGATTGGTTATATTTCCTATTCCCACTTGTAACCGCTGAGCTGATCCAAGCTTCTCTGATATGTCTTCTCACCATTAACAAACTCAGTTGTCTGCGACCACAGGATTCACCAATCTCAGTAGACTCAAACATAATATCACGGAATATTATATCTGAATTTAGTGCTATACAAACCCGTGCGAATTTCAACCTATATTTCTTAACTAATCAGGTGGCTAGCTTAGTGAAACAATTTCAAAATTACGCCCACAGTAATTAAACACGATAGCACGTGGGCCAATGTTGCAAACATTATCGGGAAACAGTATCCAAATATGGCATCATTTCCAGACAGTGTACGTGGTAAACATTAAATGTTTACTCCCGCCGAGAAGTCTGGCTTTGTTAGGCGGTAGAAAATATCAAAAGATCCTGCCGTACGAAGGTGTTAATATCCGTGAACTAAACATCAACCATTGTCAAAATGAAAAGGCAGAGATTGTGATTCGTTTATTATGGGATCTCGCAGAATATCGGCGAACATTTCACACGATATTTTCATAGCGTCACGTTTATTATCTTGGTTTATCTAGATTGTGGATTCATATGATGCTCAACATGGTACTAATGCTGTTTGCAGAAAGCCCTCGAAAACTTCCGAATACCATGTCGCTTGAATATAACTCGATAGCCCAATGGCAGATAAATCTTGTCAGTGTTGACCAAACGCTTTCCCGCCCTCCCACGACAGCGCCGCCACCGGTGAGCACTCGAAACACATCTGAAATGGAGAACAAAATCCAATTTACTGCATTCGAAATGTACTCAATTTGGAAATCTCAACATGACCTCAATTTCACTGTTTCGGTTTTGGCTAATAAAATACATGGTTCCCTCCTAGCGGTTGAGCGAGGAAATGCATTTCTGAATGCATTTCAAACCTTTCGAGATTTTCAGCTACCTTGCCCTTTGGCCAGTGACCTCAAAATGATTCGTGTTTGCCATAATGTTCTCATAAAGTTTTGGGGGCTAGTAACTTTGACCTTTTGACCCGATGACCTCAATGTTAGTGCCTGGTATATGATCTCCCACTCATGTATCCACTAACAAATGTATTTGTAATCAGTCATAAAAGTGACCTTGACTTTTCATCTCAATTTTGCTTTGCGACACGTCGTCTTTCATCTATTAAATATTTTTAGGCCGGTGACCTAGACATCTGAATTACTGACCTTAATATAAGGAGCCACAGTTACGTGCCAAAATGAAATATTACGTACACGAGAGCAATTTTCCTGTTGCATGTAGCTTAAATTAAATGATCTTGTCGTGTGTTCTCGGTGATTCTGATGCACTGGGTCTTCGGGTTATTGAATCTTAGTATTTTAACCCGATCTGGCCTGGTCTTTTTGGAACATTTCCAGGTCATTTTTCTTGCCCCTTGAGCTGGAGGAATGAAACTTACCACACTATACCACTCGATCAAGCTCTATCCTATTTGTGTGGGAAACCCGTTGGTCGAGTGGCTTATATCGCTGACGTTTAGTGCTGGCGGTTTGTTGTCGTTCCGAAGATTGGGTATAAAGTTTGGTAGTGGGGTGGGGCGGCATACTGCCCCTCATCCAGGCCTGCTAGGATTGAGGAGCTGTATACACAATAACCCGAAGACTCCGTGCCTCATAAGTTCTCCGAACACAGCTCAAGATAATGTACTTTGAGCTAACATATTATTTTCTTTCATACCTAATCTTCCGTTTTGGTCTTTAATAATCTACGCCTCATTGTGGAACGAATCCTCACTAAACTGTGCCAATGCTTCGAGCAAAAGTTTTAAAACTAGATTTACAAAAAAACAACAAAAAAAAAAAACACAAACAAAACAACCGAGACCCGGGTTCCCGTGTTCATAAACGCATCTATCGGCACATCGAGGTCCCGCGTCTGTCTCGTCTTACTTTGCAGCGAGGAGGCTACACGTATACGGTACTTGTAAATCATCTCATTTATTTTAACTTGTTTCGTCAGATTCATATTGTATTCTCTAGAAACCATGATGATAGTCATTTCTCTGTTCATAATATCTCGAGGTCAACCTGTCGTCTTCACGCAGTTGTGGCATGACCTTGACCTTTTCAAACATACATCTCTGTGATTGGTCATTAGCCAGAACACGGAAACACGGGTATTGGTCTCAGATCTGCAGGAGTGACGGAGAGTATATATGGGGAGCAGTTAATGTAGAATTGGTTTTATTCAGATTGATGGTTTGAAAAAAATCAGTAAATTTGCGGAAAAGTTAAAGTGATCGTAAACCCTCAAGTAAAGTTTCCATCAAATGAAATACCATTGCAAACAGAGTGGGAAAATATTTACTTTAATTTGTTTCGATCTTATTACACAGATTAAACTGCAATTAAAGCATGGTATTCTATGGTGGTCTGTTGCAATCATATCTAGGTTCAGTGACTTTCCAGTGCTTGATTCGAGCTTAGGGTGTGTTTACTCTGAGTTTCAACAAAGACTCACTGTTCCAATGTGCATGGTTCACCAAAATCTGGGAGATGACGACTCATGAGTGTCAAGTCAATTTGAATCTTGCATTTAATTTCCCAGATTTTGCAACATGCATATTGGAACAGTGAGTCTGTGTTGAAACTCAAAGTATACATACCTTAAGCTTGAATCAAGCACTGGAAAGTGCATACAAAGTTTGAAATATATGTATTAAGGCAGTGTGACGTCACTGGACCTAAATATGATTGCAACAGACCACCATAGAATACCATGCTTTAATTGCAGTTTAATCTTTGTAATAAAATCGTAAAAAATTAAAATAAATATTTTCCGACACTATTCGCAATGGTCTTTCATTTGATGAAAACTTTGCTTGTGGGTTTACGATCACTTTAAATAACGAAAGTTGGAAGAAGGACGACGAGAAAGAAGCAGGAGAATGTGTATTTCATAGGGTATCGCCAGCTATAGCTGATGAAGGCTCCCAAAAGAGAACAGTGATATATTTCAGTCATACCCTGTAACCTGTTTATACTCTGTGCACATCTCCTCCTCGATTTGGGCATCTGAACCACAACAGGTCCACACATCGGCAACTGTACGAGTATATGAACAGAGAGAAATAACTCAAAAATCAAATTAAATCTTGAATATGAATTCTGTTCTTCTACATGAAATTGAAGGTCGCGCTAACATATCTGACTGACTGACAGATTTAGAGGAGTTTGTGAACATACATGTAGGGCACAACATACATGTAAACCAGTACCGGCCGGCGTAGCCACAACTGTCACATAAAGTCTTATCAATAATTGATGCGCATGCCTTTCGTTGGTCTTCGTTAAGTACCATATAACCCGTACCGCATAAACTGTTATCTTGGTGCTCCTTGACGGTTATTTTCTGGAAGCTCATCCACGCTTGTCGCGTTTAGTAACGTCTCCAACACTGCTGATTAACTTGGTATACACGCGTCATTTTCACAGTGACCACTATCTCCCCCATATTACGGTTGACGCCATGTTGTGTATTTTTGAGTCACTACGCATGCGCACTTGGACAGAATACACAACATGGCGTCTATGGTACCGTAATACCAGATGCATGCATGGAAGTATACCAGGGGAGTTGACGATCGTTGTGTCACCGCTCGGGTACAGCTAGTTCGGGTGCATAGCTGTACTCTGAGCTAGTGCACAGCTAATCATCAGCGCTGGAAACGTTAATAAAAGCGACAAGCCTGATGGAGGAGAAGAAGTTAGCTTTCAGAAAATAACCGGTAAGTAGCATCAGGATCACAAGCTGCTTGGAGTCGAGAGTATATGCCGCCATACTGTGTTTTGGAAGAGAGTGAAGGCAGGAAACGGCGTTGGAGAGCGTGTGTCCAGATCTCAGCCAATACTATATTAATCTGCCAGCAAAAATAGCTTTACCCCGATGTCACTGGAAGTATTGGCGCAAAATATCTCTGGCCTCACTTGCATCTGTCTGTGTTTTTGAGGGGGCGTCTCAGGTAAATCGACAAATCGTGATTGGTCGATTTACCTGAGACACTGTATGAAAAAAACATACAAAACAAAATGCGAGAACAAAGCCCTTTGACGTGAACACGTTTATGGGTATTTCCGAGAGATTTGGCAAGTTTGGTACACAATTATTAAGTAATCACTGACTTCTGGCCATCGGCTTTCAACACCGTTTCCTGCCTTCACTCTATTCCTATACACAGTATGGCGGCAAATACTCTCGACTCCAAGCAGCCTGTGATCGCGATGAAACTTTTTCGGTACGGGTTTCACTTAACGAAGATCAGCGAACGGCATGTGTGAACATAAACCGCTGGAATCGTTGATAAGAACAATTGGTAGTTCGGCCGGCGCAGGTAAGAACATTACTACGGGTTCGTCATCTTTTTGAGAGAATACTAACCCCGAAAACTCAAGTTTGGCAGCTTTTTGCCTGAAAGATTTGTTTTCCTCACCAGGGTGATCATTGCTCAATGAAAGTACACATGTAATTTCACATTGTTTGATAATGGTTTATACACGTAGTTCACAAATAATGAAGCGAAAAATGAAGACCTGCTCTGGGTCTATATATGATGATAGGCATTCGGTGTGTTTCTGGTCAGCAGTTAGACATACTTCCAACATCATAGGTTTCAAACAAGAGGTTTATGGGCTTCAATATACAGATAAAATATCTTTGGCCTCACTTACTTTTTAGCTCATCTGGGCCGAAGGCCCGATGGGCTAATGTCATGGCCTGATTGTCCGTCGTCCGTCGGCCGTCGTCCGTCGTGTGTCGTGCGTCGTCCGTCGTGTGTCGTGCGTAAACATCTTCTTCTCTGAAACTACATGACCGATTAAGCTCAAACTTGGCATGCATGTTCCCCCCAATGAGTATACCAGAATTTGTTCATGCGGTGTCGATATGATTTTAAATATGGCTGCCATGGCGGCCTTCTTGAATTTGTCAGTGAAATCTTATCATCATTATTTTTCGGTAACTACTGCATGGATCTTTCTCAAATTTGGTATACAGGTTCCCCTTGGGATCTAGTTGTGCAATATACCTTGTGTGGCCTGATTAAAAAAATTCAATATGGCCACCAGGCGGCCATCTTGGATTTCCCGATGAAATATTGTTATCGCGATTTCTCAGGAAGTACTGCATGGATCTTTCTCAAATTTGGTGCACAGGTTCCCCTTGGGATTTAGTTGTACAAGATACCTTTTGTGATTTGATTCGAAAGACCAATATGGCCACCAGGCGGCCATCTTGGATTTCCCCATGAAACTTTGTTATCGCGATTTCTCAGGAACTACTGCATTGATCTTTCTCAAATTTGTAACACAGGTTCCCCTTGGGGTCTAATTGTGCAAGATACCTTTTCTGGTCCGACTCGAAAATCCAATATGTCCACCAGGCGGTCATCTTGAATTTCCCCATGAAATTTTGTTATCGTGAATTCTCAGGAAATTACTGCATGGATCTTTGTCAAATTGGGTACATAGGTTTCCCTTTTTGGTCCAGTTGTGCAAGATATCTTTTTTGGTCCATTTCGAAAATCCAATATGGCCGCATCTTTGATATGAAATTTCAGGAAATTACTGCATGGATCATTTAGTGTTCAGGGGGGAGAACACCAGTTAGAAACTCATCTATTGCAGTTCTTTAGTAAAAATTTCTTACAGCTACTTTCGCCCGTTACAGCCAGATGAGCTACAGTGCCGTGACACTATCTTTTCTGCATATGTTTTTGAGGGGTGTCTCAGGTAAATCGACAAATCACGATTGGTCGATTTACCTGAGACACTGCATAAAAAAAAAAAAAAAAATACGGGAACAAAGTCCTTTTATGGGTATTTCCGGGAGATTTGCCAAGTTTGGTACAAAATTATTAGGTAATCATCGAAATCTGGTCATCGCCGTTTCATGCCTTCACTCTCTTCATCTACACAGTACGACGGCATATACTCTCGACTCGACAGCCTGTGATCCTGATGAAACTTTATACGGTACGGGTTGTACTTAACGAAGATCAACGAACGGCATGTGTGAACATAAACCGCTGGAATTGTTGATAGCAACAGTTGTAAGTTCGACCGCCGCAGGTAAGAACATTACTACGGGTTCATAATGTTTCTCGTTGACAGGCAATTTATGATTTACCGATAATTCCATTGCATAATTACAAACTTTTCCAAACAACGTTTTACGATCTCACACTGTGACGAGCGAAGATACACTGCGCAAGAAAGACAAGAGTATTTAATAATTAGGTCCGCCAAGATTTGTCAAGTTAATTTTTCTGTGAAGGTGGTAGAATACGACTTATTTTTGACCAATTTTGGGATTCCCATGACATTCCAGGTCACTTCAACATGGGGGCCCCAATCTTCGTTAGCATGGCTTGCATCGGGCTCAGTTTCTTGACAAGAGCATACTCTTTCAGAAAATATATGGATCTCTGAGAGTTCTGTTAAAACAAGGTTACTGTTTAACATATAATGATATAACCTGTGGTTGAACACGCAGCCTGGACCACGTTTGAAAACGTATGTGCGCAGGAATATCTCCAAGCTGGTCTATCTAGGAACGGCGAATATAATATCTGGGGTCGACAAAATTTAAATGCTGTGATTGAGGAGTGATCTAGAACGCAAATTTCCGAGAAATTTTGAATTTATCCTGATCATTTAGGTCTACAGTTGGTATTATCTCAAAATGATTCCAATACTACAAGCTGTAAAACGAAAGTTATGAAATTTCAGTCTCTGTTGTTTTCTTCTCGAGGCCATACTCGCTGCCTGCATATGACAACCTTCCTTGCTTATATTTGTCCCCCGCCGCAACGCGGCCGGAGACTTTAAAATGGTTCTTGCTTCTATGTGTCCGTGGATGTCTGTTCAAATACTTCGCAACCGATAACTTCCAAATGCTTTATCGTATTCCTCCAAAATTTGGCATCTGCATTCTTTGCGACAAGACGTCGGTTGGTATTACGTTTCAGCAAGATCCGCCTGAAGGTGGCGCCACTGCCTCTTGTTCCAATCTTCTGTGCTTGTCCGTGGATGTATGTTCAAATACTTCGCAAGCGATAACTTCCAAATGCTTTATCGTATTCCTCCAAAATTTGGCATCTGCATTCTTTGCGACAAGACGTCGGTTGGTATTACGTTTCAGCAAGATCCGCCTGAAGGTGGCGCCACTGCCTCTTGTTCCAATCTTCTGTGCTTGTCCGTGGATGTATGTTCAAATACTTCGCAAGCGATAACTCCTAAATACTTTGTCGGATTTCTCCGAAATTTGGCATCTGCATTCTTTGCGACAAGATGTCGGTTGGTATAACGTTTCAGCAAGATTCGCCTGTAGGTGGCGCCACTGGGTCTTGTTCCAATCTTCAGTGTATGTCCGTGGATGTTTGTTCAAATCCTTCGCGAGCGATAACTTTCGAACGATTTGTCGGATTCCTTCGAAATTTGGCAAATGCATTCCTTGCGACAAAACGTCGTTGGTGTTGCGTTTCAGCAAAATGCGCCCGAAGGTGGCGCCACTAGAGTTCATTCCATTAATCCGTGCTGCAAGTGAAAACTTAGAAACACTTGGTCGAATTTCTTTGAAATACCCTACCTTTCTGGGGAACATGAGAAACGCTCATCAGATTCTCAAATTTGGCATGCATGTACCATGCCAGGAGATATTGCTTGGGATTGCCTTTCGCTCACTTACACTCACAGGTGGCGCCACCTGGTGACAACATCACACATTTGTTTCTGGGTAATAACTTGAGAACCGCCCATCGGATTCTTCTTAAATTTGGTATGAATAATAATAATAATAATAATGCATTTCACCGATTTGAGCCTAGAGGTGGTACCACCTGGTGTCAAAATCTAAATATGGTTTCCGGGCAATAACTTGAGGACCCTCGTCGGATTCTTCTCAAATTTGGTATGCAGATAACATGACACCACGATATCATGTTCCTTGGGATTGTATTTTGTTCGCTTCTGCCTACAGGTGGCACCTCCTGGTGGACAAATTTGTTAATAATTCTCCTAATTAGGACTTATTATCTCCTAATTAGGACTTATCTCCTAATTAGGAGAAAATATCTCCTAATTAGGAGAAAAATATCTCCTAATTAGGTGAAAATTATCTCCTAATTAGGACTTATTATCTCCTAATTAGAACTTACTATAGCTGTGTGCATAACGATTGGATCGGCAATTGGCGAATAGGTATGGTATGGAAGAATGATAAGGCCGTTTCGAAAACTCGCTTCCTCGCCTTGAATTTCATAGGGCGGGGTTGCGGAATTGCGGAAGAGTGAAGCGACAGAGCGAGACTGCGAGATTCCGAGACAGCGAGAGAGCGATGCAATAGAGCGAGGGAGTGAAGCGAGAGGGAGAGACTAATTGACCTCGCAACCTGGCTCCCGTGCTTTGTTCTTTGGCAAGATCGCTCCCCCTTGCAATCTCACTTTCTCGCTTTCTCGCAGCCTCGCGGTCTCGCCAACTCGCTACATCACAAACTTCCAGTCTCGCAATCTCGCTGTCACTGTCTAACTCACAATTTGCAAATTTACTAACTATACTATTTTTTTCCATTTTAGCATTATACAACACAAGTCTTATAAGAGCGAGGTAGCGATTTTGCGAGGTTAAATCAGTTTTGTTCTCTCGCTCCCTCGCTTTGTTCTCTTCCCATCTCACAATCTCGTACCTCGCTCTGTCACTTCGCTCTCTCGCAACCTCGCTCTCTCGCACTAAGGTAATGAAGGCGAGGGAACGAGGTTGCGAAATGGCCATATCCGGCTTCCATAAATACATGTAAGTCCTAATTAGGAGATAATAAGTCCTAATTAGGAGATAATTTTCTCCTAATTAGGAGATAAATCTCGGATTTTTTTTTCACACTGGCACTTATACGCTTCCGTATATAGGCCCATACTGGCTATGGGGTATAGGTCCATACTGGGAAACCCACACATGCTCATTGCAGTATGGGTTGTTTGGTTCTGTTTTTCACGTCTCACCACGAAAAACACGACGGGTGGGGTTCCGAAGCGATTGGTTGAATTTTTTTGAAAAAGTCACTGTGCGATTGCGTAGTGGGTAAATAGCGCTGGGTGGACGTTTTGGGCTCTAGGTGAGCCCCTTTTGGGCCAATTGGGTCGAGTGAGGCATCAATGTGAAGCATACGTGAGGGAGCATCCGACAGGTTGGGTGTGACTTGGAACCGACGTCATTCTGCGCATGCGCAGTAGACAAAGTATATGGAAATAGACGTTTTGGGGTCTAGGTGGACCACTGGTGGTCCGATGGAGTCGAGTGAGGTATCAAAGTGAAGCATTCGTGAAGGAGCATCCGGCGGAATGGATGTGATGTAAAACTGACGCCATTCTGCGCATGCGCAGTAGACAAAGTATATGGAAATAGACGTTTTGGGATCTAGGTGGACCATCAGTGGTCCGATGGAGTCGAGTGAGGTGTCAATGTGAAGCATTCGTGAAGGTGCATCCGACGGGATGGGTGTGACGTAAAACTGACGTCATTCTGCGCATGCGCAATAGACAAAGTGTATTGGAATGGACGTTTTGGGGTCGAGGTGGGTCACTATTAGTCCGATTGAGTCGTATGAGGTATCAATGTGAAGCATTCATGAAGGAGCATCCGACTGGACTAATGTATCGTCCGTTTTCAATATTCTGCGCATGCGCAGTCTGGCCGTAGTATAGAAAGCAGGCATTTTGGGGGGTGCGTGAGGGTGTGTTTGGGGTAGAGAGGGACCATCCTTGGTCCGAATGTGTCGTGGGAGGTGTTATTTTGTAGCTCTCGGGGTGTAGATCACGACTTGAAGGAATGTCCACGTCACCTGTGACGTCACCGGTGACATCATCAGTGGGAGTAGTAGCGAAAGCGAGAGTTTCGGAGGTGCAATGGAGTGCGTTTGGAGTAGATAACGGCCTATTTTTCCATCCAGCTACTTGGTAGAGTTACCTGTGAGTGTGAGTGTATGCGCGTGTGTGTGTGTGTGAGTGAGTGAGTGAGTGAGTGAGTGAGTGAGTGAGTGAGTGAGTGAGTGTGTGAGTGTGAGTGAGGCATGCCCAACGCCCGTGAGGCGTGCTCAATGCCCGTCTTAACGCATGGACGCACTAACGATGGTGATTGAGTGAGGGAGTGAGTGAGGCGTGCCCAACGCCCGTCTTACCGCATGGACGCACCAACGATGGTGAGTGAGTGAGTGAGTGAGTGAGGTAGTGAGTGAGTGAGTGAGTGAGTGGTCGTATAAGGTCGTTTGTACACCATTAGTCTCAGTCTGTATCCGCCCTCTGACCGGGTACCATGTCGAGTACATGTCCGTTCTGTCAGAACACACTCTCTCGTCGCGACAATATGCTCAGACATATGCGTCTAACGCATAGACAAGAGACACCACCGAGTCCCGCTATAGGTACACCAAGTGAAGTAGAACATCCCTATACGATGACGGTGAGCGACCCTACGGGGTGTGGAAAGACGTTCTGGGTGATGAAGTTCTTAGAGGAAGGTGTGGCAACTCCAGCTCCGACACACGTTGTATGGTGTTATAGCCAGTGGCAGCTCGCTTACGAAACTACGCGATTACAGAATGTGAGCTTCGTCCCAGGAATTCCTCGCGACATAGACGAACCGTATTACTTCGATTCCGAGCAGACCAACGTGGTAGTGCTCGATGATCTGATGAGTGCAGCCAAGGACAATTCGAAAATCGCCGACCTATTCACCAAAGGTTCCCATAATCGCAATCTGTCCGTCATCTATTTGACTCAGAATCTCTTTCCTCAAGGGAAGGCGTCCAGAGATATTGCCTTGAACTGCCAATACTTTGTGTTGTTCTCCAACCCCATCGACAGAGCACAAATCCATGTGTTTGGTAGTCGAATTTATCCTCAGAACATCGACCATTTCATGCAGGCGTTTCAAGGAGCGACAAGTCGTCCGTACGGCTACCTGTTCGTAGATTTAAAAGCCCATACCCTCGAAAATCGCCGGCTGATGACCCACCTGTTATCCGGTGAGGCATCACCGCAACGTCATATACCTCTACACCATACACCGAGTCCACAACTGGCAGAGCAGCAGCAGCAACCCGCTCCCGTACAGCAGGTCCCCTTCATACCATCAGTGCCGGAATATCACCCAACCGTGAAGGACCAACCCAAACCCGTACAAGGGAATGAACACAATGTAAACTCGAGGCTATGGAAAGATTTGTTCAAAGAAAGTATGGACGCCGAGCTGGGCGAGATGTTGGAGGCCACAGGAAACAAGTTTCACCGCAAAGGGTATTCGAAAGAGGACGCCGCAATGTTAGCCCATAATACATTGGCACCCAGACTACGACGGGCTTTACGTCAGCAGTATGTCTACCTCCTGACCCATATAAAATTGCTGGACAAGGACCCGGTCCATATGGAAATCGAAAGAACAGCGTCGATGTTGAAAACCGCGGGCATGGACTGGAAAGCGGCGTATGTCAGAGCAATAGCACAAAAGAAACATTTGTTCGGACGCATCATTAAGATCAAAAGCGTCTCACTATAAAAAGACCACACAGCACTAGTCCCCTCATTTCACCATGAGCACTGCCATGAGTCCAACTTGCTTGAACCCGACAACGAGGATATTCTAGCCGAAGCGGTACGTCAAGCCAATGTCGGTACTATTATTGATACAGCGCAAGGTGAACCCACCTTTCAGCACCAACGCATGCCTTCTCACCTTACCACGCTCATAGATGACATCCAATGGGTGACACGGGTATGTCTTCAGCTGCACAAGAAACAGATAATACCCAATGAGGATACCAACACAACTACCCGTGCCCAGAATCTGCTGACCCTGCATGAGGCATTTCAAACCTTTATGGAGACCCAGCTGGAGACGGGAAATTATCTTCTTCAACCTCCAACATAATGATGTCCGTCCAGTGATGATGGACAATGCATAACACGTTGAGATAGATATTGAAACGGGCGTTGAGACAGGCGTTAAGGCGTTAAGATTGGGCGTTAAGGCGTTGAGACGGGCGTTAAGGCGTACTGACGGGCGTTGACGGGCGTCACTGCATTCCGATGTATTGGTGTCATTTCCATGAAAATCAGAGCTTCTGAGCTAATTCACCAGGGCATTGAAGCGTTAAGCTGGGCGTTGGCGGGCGTTACTGTCTATAAAATCAAGCGTATTCCCAAAACACGCTCAGTCGACGTTCAACCGTGAACATGGCTTATACTTGCTCTGAGTGCGAGCGTACGTTCGCCAGACATTACGATATGATGCGACACGAGAAAAATATATATGGGATTGAAGATTCCGAAGAGTCCGTTGAGGCGGATGCTGATACAGAGGCTGCTGAGATTGTATCGACTGATACCGAATCCGAGATTGCTGAGAGTCTATCTAGTGATACGGACAGCTTGACCTCAGATAGTCAGCCTACATTCCAGGAAAGTGAGGCAGAACCTACCTTCTGGGATAGTATTGTGCATGAAGCTAGTCGTAGTTATGCTGCGGTAATCGAAGACGGCAGGCAGAATAACTTACAACAGGCATACACCGAAATGCGGCCCTGCATCAGGAAAACAGTCATGGCCATCTATGAACGGTATAGCCTGCTGCCCCTTGAAATGAAAGGCGACCCCACGCACAGGTCCATCATGAAGACCAAGCGTCACTTGGAAGAGGATATGGGGTTACCACCCACCGAGGCCCTGGAAAATGCGATCAGAATGCGAAAACAACTGTTTCAGGACATGCTGCCCGAACACTATCCCGAACTGCCCGACGATGCTTAGGTCAGATCGAGCAAAGATGGAACTTTCTGAAACGGCGACTTCTGATTGGACAAGAGCAGCCGAGAATACATCTAACGGACAAGAACGAATATGACTGATACAGCGCCAAATGGCGGCATCTGATTGGACAATGGTCTTCTTGAATTGTAAACAACGCGGCTCCCCCGGCGTGGGTATGAT
>JAVTVY010037530.1:0-17397 GCA_036873755.1 Hanleya hanleyi
TGAAGTTCAACAGTCTGTCAAGATCCGGGTCAGACTTCGGGGCCTTGAACGGTAGATTGTCTCCGTGAAGAGTGTAAGTCTTGTGAGGACCGGGCTTCTGGAGAGATGACGAAGTCTCCAACTGTCGATCCAGTGCGTCGTATAGGTTGGCTGATGCTGGAGATGGTGCGCAGGTTGGCGCAGCTTCCTCCTCAGAAGGCTTGTTTAAACCGTAAAGAGATGCCGTTGTAAGTTTTCTCCGTTCCCGGGCGGGGTCATCAGGCTGCTTGTCATCGCCGACCACCGGTCTGGGCATCTCTGGAACCAACGTGTGTACCGCCGCTATCCTGGCTTTGAAGGGTAGCATGTCTTTATTCTCGTCTTCTACCTCCGCCTGACGGCAGGGAGGTGAATCTGTATGAGATGAGGATGCCGAGGAAGTGGAACGTCGTGCGTGATCCTCATAGTCCGAGCCTGAGTCTGCGTCGCTAGAAGAATGGGGTCGTGTCATCTCACGGGTCTCCTATGAAGGAACCTCTACCACGGTAAGGGGCTGTGTAGCCGGGAGATGACTGTGCTTCTTGACCAGGCTTGCCTTGGAAGGTACCCTTGGAGCAGAAGTCTGTTCCTTGGGTGCAGATCCAGAATGGTGATCCACGAGTCCCTGTTCATCTCTGGACTTCCGTTTTATCCCGATGCTCCGGGCTACGGTGATGGTGGGTAGATGTCCGCTCCTCGCCATCTGTGCTTGTTGACGGGAAACTGGTGAACAGCTTCTCCGTCGGGTGTAAGGTCGCTCCAGGGTATGGTCCCTATAATGACGACTCCGGTAGACTGGACTAGGTGAAAGGGTCCGACGTCTAGGACGGTCCCTCTCCCGATGATGACGTTCAGGATAGGAATCTCGGCGTTGTAACGGTGTACGACTTCGTCTACGAGATCTGCTTGCCGTAGTACCGGGATGCGGCTCCGTTGTACGGGTCCCAGCTGAAGTAGAGGCCGGCTCACGGCGCTCTGGCCGTTCCTCACAGGTCCGTGCCTTCTTGGATGTAGAGTCCCGGTGATCTGTATAAGTCCGTTCTGCTTGAGTCCGTGACTTCTCAGATGTAGACTCTCGGTGTGCTGGATAAGTCTGTGTCGTCTCCTGCTCTAGGGTACGGCTGCGGACTGTAACTTCCTCCCGAGGTGCTCCGGTGTTGGAGTCCCGATGCTCTGGATAGGGCCGTGATTTCTTGGAATCCCGGTGCTCTCTGTAGGCCCTTGGCTTGTCTGACTCTCGGCGTTCCGTATAGGGCCATGACTTCTCCGAGCTGTGGTGATGGAGTCCGTGGTCTTGATTCCCGGACTGCCTTCTCCGCCGTGTCCGTCTGTGTCTCCGGGGTACGGCGGTTCTTGAACGGGTCCCTGTCAGAAGACTGTTCTTCCTTGGGTCGTGGAGACTTGGATGAACGGGAGCTGTTATCCGAGGACTCTCCTTGATCCGTGGCTGTGACGGGGCTGTCCAGTAGAGTCCGTATCAGCACTTTTGCCGGTGCAGTAGAAGTAAACCATGTCGCCGTGGCTTGGGCTTGACTGGTCTGCACTTTGCCTTTTGAAGGTACCGTCGACTGTAAGACTGTGCCGCTGGGAAAATCTTGAATTCTCTCGGTATCCCGGTAGTCCCTGTAGGCTCTTGGCTTGACGGGGTCTCGGAGTTCTGCATTGGGCCGTGATTTCTCAGAGCCATGGTCCCGTATGCTGATCTAAAGTCCGTGGCCTCTTAGGTGTGGACTCCCGGTGAGACGTAGACTCTCGGCGTACTGGATAAGTCCGTTCTTCATAGGTCCGTGTCGTTCTCTGTTCTGGGGTACGGCTCCGGACCGTAGTTCCGCCTCTGGAAGGAACCTCTCTCTCCGATGGTCGGATCCGAGGTGCTCTGCAGTCGGAGTCCCGGAGCTCTGTGGTGTCGAGGTCCCGTTCCGGTGATCGAATCCGTCTCTTAGACTTCCCTTGGTAGTCCCAGTCTGTGCTCCGGACTGTAGACTTGTCCACCGTTCCAGCTTGAAGCCCCAGGGTACGGCTCTTTGCCGGGTCCCGGTTCTTCACCAGGTCCCGGCTAGAAGACTTGTCCTTCTTGAGTTGCGGAGGCTTGGATGAACGGGAACTGTTATCCGAGGTCTGCCCAGATCCGTGGTTGTAGCGGCTCCGGTATAGAGTCCGTGACATCATCTTCTCCGGTGAACTTGAACTAGGCCGTGTCTTGGGTCTGTAACTTGTTCACCGTCTTGAAATGTAGCTCCAGGGTACTGTTCTTCGCCGGTTCCCGGCTAGTAGACGTGTCCTTCTCAAAGACCTGTCTTCTTGTCGTCTTGCTGACGAACTTGAACTGGACCGTGGAGCTGTGATCTTGTATCCGTGAAGGGTCTGTTGTGAAGATTCCACTGGCGGTAGGAAAACTTTGTTTACAGCCAAGTCGTAGAAGAGGGCCTGAGTAGCTTGCTTCTCAGCTGGACATCTTGCCAGGTCAGTGGCCGCTCTCCAGAGTTGACTGCGTCGCCATAGGATAGCTATGCTAGGTCACGTCGTCCCAGTCTGCACATTCACGGCATGTCACTTGACTGTAAACACACCTGTGCCCTGCACTTGAAAAACAAAGAAATGGAAGTCTTTAACTGGTTAAAACTGACGACATGATTCGTTCCTTATAAATCTTTATAGCTGGGCGACTACGTTGGTTCATAATGAACTCACGGGAGAAAAAAAATAACCCTAGAGTGCGTCTATAACAACCCAAAAGTTACTGTTTACAGGAGCTCTTTCAAAACAGGTCTTGTTACCAAGACTGCAAAGGAAAAAGAGGAAGGACATGCGCGGAGAGCACGCCACCTGGCGGACGATCGACGCAGCAATCAGGGGAGATAATTTTGTTTGCAGGAGATCTCCAAATGGAGGAATATTGGCATTACGGTAATTTCCCTATTAATTCGCGATGTAGTGATGAAACTCAGCACTCCAAAAATTGGCTACTTTCGAATTATTTGTTGAGCGAATTCTAGAAAAACGCGAGTGTTCGAATTAAATGTCGCGCCGACTTTCACGGAGAATCCAAAATGGCGGACCGCTTCGCCGTGGTCGTAGTGATGGTATTTATTACCGTGTATTAACTTTGAGATCTCATCATAGTTTCCATAAAATGCAGTGTATGATGTCAGAAAATCTCCTCTATCCTGATAAAGGCATCTAATTTTATTCGAGGAAGTCAAGCATATTTATCGAGTGACAAGTTCAGCACGATCATGCAGATTTTTGAGCTGACGTCCGTAAATTCGCGTCCATAATAACATCGTAAAAGTAGGCCAAAACATTGAACGTATTCCTTCCTTTTTGTTCAGTATTAGCTATGATCTATATTATGAAATCTAACGGACATGGAATTGAATGAATATTCTGGAAATATAAAACTATACACATATTAGAGTATTCCATGTTCGAGTCGTTCGGTATGTCGACGTTGTTGTTGTGAACCCTGCAAATGAACCAACGGCAAATTTGTGTAGGATTGTATCACGAAGTTTTAGACAGATTAGCGGACTGTCATAGACTTTTTGGTCTTCACTGTGCATGATTTTACACACACCATCCAGGACTTGAATAAATATCCCGGACCTATGACACGAAATTATTGTTGAATTAACGGCGGATTGTACAAGAGAACCGACTGTCAGTCGGCAACACACGTTTCGATTGGCTTGTTTCAAGTATGAGGATATCTATTACGGTATCGGTACTGTAACAGTTTACTAAAAGTAAAAGTCGAAGTATGATATCGTTCTGAATATTAATTAAATACCGGTATGTTCTCATCTCCGAAACTTTACCTAATGCCATTTAAATGTTTCTCAAATTTGTATAGCATATAGAGTAATGGAATGGCGATAGCGATGTTTTGATTCTTAGTGTAAAAATGCGCGGTGTAATTCCAAAGAATTTTTGATTGCTGGAATTTGGGTAAGTTTATGGGTATTCGTAAGAAATATTTTCATTCACAATAAAATATTTAACAAAACCGGAAAGAGTAAGTCTTAATGATAACTATATTTGAACAAAACAGAGCACATGCAGAGATGATTGTTGTCGGCGCTTCACATCGCAAAATTTGTTTGTGTCCCCTGGTGGAAAAACTGACGTTTGTCAACTGTGTGATTTCCTGTCTATGTTCCATTAAACGATAGATGCAATCAAAGCCAAGATATAACAAGTTTGAATGAGGTATTGTAAAATTTACAGGACGAACAAGGGCCACACATTAACACACAAACCCATACTGCAGCATCAATTTAAAACCCCTTTCAATTGCCTCTTGCTGGTGAATCGCGCATCCTCACGCAGAGCTGAATTTGGGCTTCTGAAGGGACAAGGTATTCCCCAGGCAGTCAATTCAATGTTATTACACACGATCTCATTTGCATATGAATAAGTGTCATTTCCAGTCTGAAACTTGCATGCTGCACGTGGACTCTCCTATTTCACCGTATATTTCATGCTGTTCAGATTCTCTCCACTGAAAACTGCATCTTGTCACCCCTTTCCTGACTTTGGAGTCTTCCATTTTATGTGGTTTTCTCTGGAGGACAAGCTGTGCTGAATGGGGAAATATCAAAGGAGACTGCAGCAAATGCCATTCATGTGGAGGAGGCTTGGTGTTTCAGTAGGAAATTGAGGGGCACTGAGGGGGTATACTATTATGTCGTGCGATGTGAACACATCGTTTCGAGTTTGTTTCCTATATAGTGAACCTTAATAATGATAATAATAAAGATACGGCCTCTTTCACGAACATGCTATTAGATATTGTATTGTATGTTGAGTAGAATGCAGGACGAGTCAAATCGATCACCGTAATTCTGTAGGTTCGTTTACGGTCAAATATACTTACCACATGGGGTCTGCGTAAGTACCTCACCTTGCCGTGTGGATAACACGGACGTATGGACTGTTAGGGGGAGGGAGGGGGGAATGGATATTCTGAAAGAAAAAAGGAAACCCTTTCACCATTGTTTGTGATCTTCCAGGCTTGTCGATACGTTGTCATGCATAAACAAGTGATGCTCGAGAATTGTAGTCCAGATTTTTTATTTTTAGAAATTTTTATTGATCAAAATACTAAAATGAAATCAACGTTAAATTTACATCCTTCCAAAAGGCTTTTCGTGATGGCTCATTTTTGACGTCAAATAATGGTCGTTTGATTGTCCACTTCACCTGAAAATATAACGAATAGCATACAGCATACCGAAAGGTTAAATCGCATCTTGCTTTCCCCAAGCGAAGAATTCAGTTGCTGTGAAGAAATCTGATGCAATTCACCAGCACACACGTTACAACTTGATATCTCCACGGGAACGTCACCCGACAAAGTTTGAACTCTGCTCCCTTCCAGTGCCTCCTTTGAACACGGCCCAAGTGCCTCCCATACGAATAATACAGGGCAGGTCGGGCAGGTAAATGGGGGACAGCGAGGGGTTTAGCATATACGACGAACAAATATATTAACGTTGAAGATCTCTCAAATTTGTTACTTAAAATAATGTGTGTTTTTCAAATAAAAGAATGCTGGTTTAAAGAAAGATATTTGATATACGAACGCTGGAAACTGAAGAATGATTCAATAGCGGGCCGTGTGCTAGTAGCCGTGTGCAGACACTCGACCACGTGCGGGGGGACTACCGTATATATTTTTCCCGACTGCGGCGAAACGCGATCAAGTTAGGATAAAATTACAGGACTGCGGAGTTAATTGAATCAATTTTTTTCCTTATAGACTGTAAGTAATAGTAATTCAGTCTGATTATATTGTACCATTCCCTGTTGTTTCTCTGCGCTTACAAATAATAGCATACGCCGATATACTATACGAGATTCTAGTAACATATTCACTTTACTTTCATCGGCACGAACTCCGTGGCGACAACGGGAGTGTTCGAATTTATTGTTTCACGGATATTGAAAATGCTCCCGTGTTCGTTTTATTAGGATGGACAAAATCACGACAGCGGAAAAATCGGCCGTTTTCGAATTAAATTTGGAAGGTGAATTAATAGGGAAATTACCGTAAGTGATAACAGGTGAAGATTTGAGACACAAACACATGTAGCATCTGTACCAAAAACCTCACATCCATCAATTATGTCATATAATACAGGTTTATATATGGGGGAATGTGCCCTACATTGAATAACATCTATTTCTCCCTATCAACCTCACATCTCTCAATTATGTCATATAATACAAGTTTATATATGGGGGAATGTGTCCTACATTGCATAACATCTATTTCTCCCTATCAACCTCACATCCATCAATTATGTCATATAATACAGGTTTATATATGGGGGAATGTGTCCTACATTGAATAACATCTATTTCTCCCTATCAACCTCACATCCATCAATTATGTCATATAATACAGGTTTATATATGGGGGAATGTGCCCTACATTGAATAACATCTATTTCTCCCTATCAACCTCACATCTCTCAATTATGTCATATAATACAGGTTTATATGTGGGGGAATGTGTCCTACATTGCATAACATCTATTTCTCCCTATCAACCTCACATCCATCAATTATGTCATATAATACAGGTTTATATATGGGGGAATGTGTCCTACATTGAATAACATCTATTTCTCCCTATCAACCTCACATCCATCAATTATGTCATATAATACAGGTTTATATATGGGGGAATGTGCCCTACATTGAATAACATCTATTTCTCCCTATCAACCTCACATCCATCAATTATGTCATATAATACAGGTTTATATATGGGGGAATGTGTCCTACATTGAATAACATCTATTTCTCCCTATCAACCTCACATCCATCAATTATGTCATATAATACAGGTTTATATATGGGGGAATGTGTCCTACATTGAATAACATCTATTCTCCCCATCAACCTCACATCCATCAATTATGTCATATAATACAGGTTTATATATGGGGGAATGTGTCCTACATTGAATAACATCTATTTCTCCCTATAAACCTCACATCCATCAATTATGTCATATAATACAGGTTTATATATGGGGGAATGTGTCCTACATTGAATAACATCTATTTCTCCCCATCAACCTCACATCCATCAATTATGTTATATAATACAGGTTTATATATGGGGGAATGTGCCCTACATTGAATAACATCTATTTCTCCCTATCAACCTCACATCCATCAATTATGTCATATAATACAGGTTTATATATGGGGGAATGTGTCCTACATTGAATAACATCTATTTCTCCCCATCAACCTCACATCCATCAATTATGTCATATAATACAGGTTTATATATGGGGGAATGTGTCCTACATTGAATAACATCTATTTCTCCCCATCAACCTCACATCTATCAATTATGTCATATAATACAGGTTTATATATGGGGGAATGTGTCCTACATTGAATAACATCTATTTCTCCCCATCAACCTCACATCCATCTATTATGTCATATAATACAGGTTTATATATGGGGGAATGTGCCCTACATTGAATAACATCTATTTCTCCCTATCAACCTCACATCTCTCAATTATGTCATATAATACAAGTTTATATATGGGGGAATGTGTCCTACATTGCATAACATCTATTTCTCCCTATCAACCTCACATCCATCAATTATGTCATATAATACAGGTTTATATATGGGGGAATGTGTCCTACATTGAATAACATCTATTTCTCCCCATCAACCTCACATCTATCAATTATGTCATATAATACAGGTTTATATATGGGGGAATGTGTCCTACATTGAATAACATCTATTCCTCCCTATCAACCTCACATCCATCAATTAAGTCATATAATACAGGTTTATATATGGGGGAATGTGTCCTACATTGAATAACATCTATTCCTCCCTATCAATCTCACATCTCTCACATATAGGACTTCCATTCGATCTCGAGACCGTTTAAAAGCGTACAAGAAGGGCTTCGGGAATATTTTGACATGTTTGCCACTATTTGTCTGCCAACAGAAGAGCAATCAAGGTACAATTTGAGTTTTGTCGTCGAAGCTTGTTTCCGTGTTATTGTACGGCCCATCAAGACCGCCGTTAATGGGATGGTCAGATTGTCTATTGATCACTGGCGGGGAAGTGTTTGAGCTCTCACGCACTCCAATCATGTGACAGCCTATAAGCGGAAGACTGTTTATTTCCATAGACAGGCCAGATATGCTAGGACATACATGAGAACCGAATTACTATTCAAACAGTCATGACAGCTCCCGTGCTTACATGTATATGTATATGCATAACTATGCAGTGGATCTTTCAATAGAACATTACCTGCATTCTTTATAAGGCTATGATTTATCTATACCTTACATCAAGTACATGACTTGTGCAGGTCAAACGAGTGTTTAAAATTGTGTTTTAATGTAATGGCAAGAGAAAATATGTGTAATATATGAAAGGTTGATTGCATTATGATTATAGTTTATATAGATATGAAATTGAAATCGGCAGCATGTGCTATTTCATGAAAAAAGGGTCCAAATCGAACTAGTCAAACACTCAATTTAGACACAAAGGACCGCTTGGACCAATGCCATTTAACCTGGTGATGTGCGGCGGTATTATATCCCACCGATGGAAAATATTTTTGGTCCAATGGTATAAATTTATATAATCATAAAGCAATCGAGCTAGGACTTCCACATATTGTGTACATATATTTTCTCTTGCTGTTACATCAAAACAATTATTTTTAGGACACTTTATTTTTTGATTTCATAGGACAAAATTTCTAAATGTAGGAGAAAATACACAGGCAAGGGCGCTGGCCCATCTTTGTATCATGATTCTTTCCATTCCAAAGTATTTGATCACCAAAATATTACAATTTATGGCTCTCAAAGAAATTATGACTTTTCGAATTATCTTAACTCTGTACAAAAAATAAAATGTTAGTTTACATTGCAGGAGTGGGCAAAGAAATTATGACTTTTCGAATTATCTTAACTCTGTACAAAAAATACAATTAGTTTACATTGCAGGAGTGGATTCTTCATCCCAAGTAAAGGTACAAAATACATTAACTCACATAGTTCATGTAATAAGTTAATATCCACTAGCTGTTAACTGTGATATTGGAGAGTATCTATTCTTGAATAATTCAATCACAATGAGTATATTCCACCATGAAATTGGAAAGGGTGTGTGTTTGTGTTGTTGTTGTTTTTTTTCTTGTGGGGTAGGGCCTACGCTCATACTATTCAGCTTGTATCACTGACATCCCTAGGGGTGTCAGTGATACAAGCTGAATAGCATGAGCCTATTTGTGGGGTGGCGGTGGTGGTAAAATTTATTAGAGCATGAAGTTAACAAAATGATTCAAAATCATGTGAGAACAATAATCCATTATTTCTTCATTATTTAAAAGGATAATAAATTTCATCAGAATGACTCGATGAATTTTGTCGCATACATCTGCACCCAGTATTGAGGCTCAACACCGGACGAAGAAGAAGAATTTTATCAACAAAATTTGTGGTGATTGATTTTAATAGAGTTAGTGGATTTACCGTAAGACCATTATTTCTACCAAATACATGGACATTATTCCTGCAAATTGTCTGGGAGTGAATGAATGAGTGAGTGAGTGAGTCCACCCGAATCGGCAAAATAAGGAGAATCGCTACATTAGCATGACTGCCCGGTTATTGGACACCTAGACCCAGTGGGGCTATTTTCTGGGAAGATTAGATGATAACTGTAATACAAATTTAATTTTACATTTGAGTTAGGGAGGGTGTCATAATTCCGAACGCCGAACTCGTTCGCACCGATACGCTAATCCGTTCAAGCGGTAACGACTAAATCAAGAACATGCGTTCATGTGTACACGAGGAAGCGTTTCGTCCGTAACGCCCGTTCGTTACTGTGTGAACACCCGTTCAAGAAATTTTATGAGCGAACGACTGTTCCAAATGCAAGAATTAGTTCCCGAAGGCTTTCCCGAATGATTAATCTTCTATGTACACATAATTCAAGTATTCATTGAGAGGCTCGAGTTGACCTTCGTTTTGTAATTTGTTTATTTAAACGTATTACCACGTTCATAGGAAACAGCAAAAGACTGCGACGGATGTCGAATAAAATCCAACCGTAACAAATATAACGGGCGAATTTGTTTTTCCATAAATGAATCTGAAAATTTGCCCCAAAATATGGTTGCGGTCTCGGAATGATACAATTTTTCTCCCGGCAAAACTCGCAGGTGACGGTTAAATTATGTACGGTAATTTCCCTATTAATTCACCTTCCAAATTTAATTCGAAAACGGCCTATTTTTCCGCTGTCGTGATTTTGTCCATCCTAATAAAACGAACACGGGAGCATTTTCAATATCCGTGAAACAATAAATTCGAACACTCCCGTTTTCGCCACGGAGTTCGTGCCGATGAAAGTAAAGTGAATATGTTACTATATATAGAATCTCGTATAGTATATCGGCGTATGCTATTATTTGTAAGCGCAGAGAAACAACAGGGAATGGTACAATATAATCAGACTGAATTACTATTACTTACAGTCTATAAGGAAAAAAAATTATTCAATTAACTCCGCAGTCCTGTAATTTTATCCTAACTTGATCGCGTTTCGCCGCAGTCGGGAAAAATATATACGGTAGTCCCCGCACGTGGTCGAGTGTCTGCACACGGCCCGCTATTGAATCATTCTTCAGTTTCCAGCGTTCGTATATCAAATATCTTTCTTTAAACCAGCATTCCTTTATTTGAAAAACACACATTATTTTAAGTAACAAATTTGAGAGATCTTCAACGTTAATATATTTGTTCGTCGTATATGCTAAACCCCTCGCTGTCCCCCATTTACCTGCCTGACCTGCCCTGTATTATTCGTATGGGAGGCACTTGGGCCGTGTTCAAAGGAGGCACTGGAAGGGAGCAGAGTTCAAACTTTGTCGGGTGACGTTCCCGCGGAGATATCAAGTTGTAACGTGTGTGCTGGTGAATTGCATCAGATTTCTTCACAGCAACTGAATTCTTCGTTTGGGGAAAGCAAGATGCGATTTAACCTTTCGGTATGCTGTATGCTATATTCGTTATATTTTCAGGTGAAGTGGACAATCAAACGACCATTATTTGACGTCAAAAATGAGCCATCACGAAAAGCCTTTTGGAAGGATGTACATTTAACGTTGATTTTACTTTAGTATTTTGATCAATAAAAATTTCTAAAAATAAAAAATCTGGACTACAATTCTCGAGCATCTCTTGTTTGTGCATGACAACGTATCGACAAGCCTGGAAGATCACAAACAATGGTGAAAGGGTTTCCTTTTTTCTTTCATAACATCCATTCCCCCCTCCCTCCCCCCCCCCTAACAGTCCATACGCCCGTGTTTTTATCCACACGACAATGTGAGGTATTTACGCAGACCCCATGTGGTAAGTATATTTGACCGTAAACAAACCTACAGAATTACGGTGATCGATCTGACTCGTCCTGCATTCTTCATCAGGTTCTCTGATTTTTCTCCCTTCTAATAATACTCAACATACAATACAATATCTAATAGCATGTTCGTGAAAGAGGCCGTATTTTTATTATCATTATTAAGGTTCATTGTATAGGAAACAAACTTGAAACGATGTGTTCACCTCGCACGACATAATAGTATACCCCCTCAGTGCCCCTCAATTTCCTACTGAAACGCCAAGCCTCCACATGAATGGCAATTGCTGCAGGTCTCCTTTGATATTTAAATTGTCAATGGCTACATTGTTTTGAGTACCGGGATAGTTTGCTAATGAAGTGTTAGTTTATTTTTAGCCTGTCCAGCTATTTCCCCATTCAGCACAGCTTGTCCTCCAGAGAAAACCACATAAAATGGAAGAATCCAAAGTCAGGATATAGGGTGAAGTTTCCAGTGGAGAGAATCTGAACAGCATGAAATATATGGTGAAATAGGAGAGTCCACGTGCAGCATGCAAGTTTCACCCAGACTGAAAATGACACTTATTCATATGCAAATGAGATCGTGTGTAATAACATTTAATTGACTGCCTGGGGAATACCTTGTCCCTTCGGAAGCCCAAATTCAGCTCTGGGTGAGGATGCGCGATTCACCAGCAAGAGGCAATTGAAAGGGGTTTCAAATTAACGCTGCAGTATTATGGGTTTGTGTGTTAATGAGTGGCCCTTGTTCGTCCTGTAAATTTCACAATACCTCATTCAAACTTGTTATATCGTGGCTTTGATTGCATCTATCGTTTAATGAAACATAGACAGGAAATCACACAGTTGACAAACGTCAGTTTTCCCACCAGGGGACACAAACAAATTTTGCGATGTGAAGCGCCGACAACAATCATCTCTGCATGTGCTCTGTTTTGTTCAAATATAGTTATCATAAAGACTTACCCTTTCCGGTTTTGTTAAATATTTTAGTGTGAATGAAAATATTTCTTACGAATACCCACGAACTTACCAAAATTCCAGCAATCAAAAATTCTTTGGAATTACACTGCGCTTTTTTACACGTCCTCTGACAATGTGTCCATCGCAAATTAACATATCTCTCGAATCTTAGGATGATGGGTGTCCCGTTCTCACTCAGTTTCCATCGTGAAAGTTGCAGGGTTATTTTGTTCTCACTCGTTTTCCATCATGGGAGTTATTTGTTTGTATCCATTTTAATTTCACCCAATTGCATTATGGGACCTGATGTTTATAAAACCACTTCTGATAGGACATGTAGAAAGTCACGCGTAGACACCCTTCCTTCTTCCGACGGAGAAAACAGGAGCGCGTGCATGGTAAATGAAAAAAATAAATTTGGGAGTTCGTTCATTTGTGATAAAATTGAACTATAATATGTATGAAGCCTATACATTCTTTTTTTGTCCAGTCTGTCTGTTTTTCAGATATGGCATGCATGAGATGAAGAAACGGCATCTGAAGAAAGCGATATTTTGCGCCCATCTCCGGTATTTAACTATCATTATTGCATTTTGATCTTTCGCCATACCAGTATACTTTTAATTGTTCATTACATGCATGTGCATTAAATTTAACTTTTTGTTTTCAATCTTTTTATTGTTTTTTTTTTTCTCCAACTCTGATGCAACCACAATATGCATTAACGGAGTACAGTATTTCTTGTTCAGTCTGACTGTTTTTCAGATCTGTCGTGAATGAGATGAAGAAACAGCATCTGAAGTCCGTGATATTTTGCGCCCATCTCTGGTATTTATCCATCAATTTATTGCATTCTGATATTTTCCCTATACCAATATACTTTTAATTGTTTATTACATACATGTACTTAAATTGAACTTGTCAACCTTTTCATTCTTTTTCCCTCAACTCGGATGGAACCACAGTATATCCATGAGGACTTGTAGGTCTCCTGCGATTTAAAAAAAAAGAAAGAATTTGTGTACACATCACTTTTCCCGATCAAGTTTAGCCTTTCATGGGTCACCAATGCTTCAAATATTCGTTAATAGTCACAATCAGAAGCAAATTACCAAGGAGGCGTTTTGGCAGACAATTGCAAGAAAATGTGGCGAAGGCAGAATTCACATTAAAGAATCCACGATATCCTCTATGGAGCCGACAGCCTGGACGTCAATGGAGCGGCGACTCCGTCATTCAACAAAGCTTTAGCTCCGTCAGCCTGTTCCCTTCCTCTGTCTACTGCATTTTGTCCGTAATCATCAATGGCATTAATTAAATGTGAGCTAACTGTTCTTGCATTCTCTTCAGCCACACGCCTCTCAATTGTTTTCTCTTTATTTCTAACAGGTACAATGATGTCAGGGTGGAGTGACAATGAAATATCTGTCCAACATTTCGGCCATGGTATTGATGCGATCACATGCATTTCTGGACTTCATGTATCATCAGATGATCTTTGAATATGTTCTCTTAACTGAAAAGGTCATAATTCCTTTCATTGAGAATTAGTTACCCTGATACAATCTTCGTGGCTTAGCTGGTATATTTTATAGGGGACTGTACGGGTACGATATGCAGCATATATGATGAATACGGTTCGCAACGTGGGTACAATATATTCAATATTTATATGCAAGCGTGTAGTCCGTCATTCAATATTCAGCCATAGTAAACCATTGAAGTATTTCCGCGTCCATGATCCAAATTCATATAATTGCATTAGCATCAAATTAAAGAGATAAATAATAGTATACATAAAACTAGCCGTCAACAGTTCTCAATGATGCCGACAGGACATCATGATGTTCTAAAAATATCAAATCCGTATGGCTTTAAATTCTCAATTCATATGATTTTCATATGGATTCCCTGTTTCAATATCGGTAAATCTCGCAGTTGATTATAGGGACACAGATATTGTTCAAATGTTGAGTATTTCATCCTAAGCCTGCTTGTGCACGAGAACTGCATGGTTTACGGGCGAATTTTTGTTACCTGCGCGAAATCTGAATTCATTGGAAATTGAACAATTCATTGTTATGGGAAGGTAGGCCTAGGTCATTTCACTGCACAAATTAAGAGTCGATCAGAAGTCACCCTTGAAGAACTCCAACGTACGCATTTGAAATATCGGAATAATGTTCACCAAAATCCAGACATAGTGACAAGATTGTCAGTCTATTACTCTCTCTATTGGACACGTGCTTTAGTTTCTTGTTTTACAGAATTTGCAGTATCAGCAAGTCAGATATTTCTATCGTCACACACTTGATTCAATGAAATGATTTCTCAATGGAATTGGTCGTGAAATAAAACCTGGTGGCCGAATAGCTTAGACTGGAGAAATCCAGCCTGATAAGATGTTATTTATTGCGGTAAGGCTCTGTAGACGGCACACAGAGCCGCATACTTCCTGTTTCTCTCTAAAATAATTAGATTGAAATTCAATCTATCAGAATGAAATTAGTGACCAATCTTTTATCGAATTGAAAATATTCAATCTAATAGATTGAAAACTATAAAATGAATCTGTTATAGACAGAAAATTTAATCTACTAGATTAAAATTTTCAATCGAATAGATTGGTCACTAATTCCAATCGGATATAATTTTCAACCTAATTAGTTTAGAGAGTTGGAAATATAAATCCCGGAGTTGGTTACTCTGCTTCAACTCCGTTTACATTCAGATGTGGCTTTTAATAAACGTCAAATTTATGTGGAAGACAGAAGTTCACAACACGAAAGGAAAAAGGGCTACGAGACACATTTGGGATGAAGATCAGAATGTTTTTTGCTAAATTAGTTTTAACCCCAAAACTTCAGATGACTTATAGCTCATATATTGTTAGAAATATATATAGCAGTGAAAGAGACCAGTCTTGGTTTTTGTAGGCAACAAGGTACGTCGTGTATTATCATGTAAATCGGACCCACAATTTTTCTATAAATACAAATCAGTGCAGAAATATACATGCCTTTAACATTGAAGATATGATGTCGAGATGTCGGGTCCGGAGTACGATTTGTTAAACTATAACTTTTTTTTTCTTTTTCTTTTTTTTGATAGGCATTTAGAAGTTGGCGTATATAACAAACAATTCTAACTTCTTTATTGCTGTGGAGCTGACGTTCGTTGGAGATACTTCCAACTTTTTCAAAGCTATAATGTATACTATAACTCTTTCAGAACTATGAAATAACTGTTTTATCTCCTCCTACATCTTAGTAATATTACTGATGCTCGAGTAACAACAGAATGAAGTGAAAAAATAAATATTTGTATGGCGGACAATCAAGATCCATGACACGACGTTATACACTCTCGTGGAATCAGACTATATATTTCCTCCAGTCACGACGTACCGTGAACGCTTGCAGACAATACCAACTCGTAATATGGGAATTGTCTTATTGGTGATTCTTGACGTCAAATTTATCTCTGTATCTCTCTCCCCCCTTCTCTCTCATAATATACTACAATAGTCTAGTCCGGCATTCAATGTTCAGCCGTCGTCCATGAAAGAATTTCCGAGTTCATAATCCAAAAATCTAATTCATATAACAGCATTAGCACCATATTCAAATAACTTTTTGAACTCGTTCAGAAAACTTGTGATATGTCCGATATCTGGAATGAGATTCTATATTCAATGACCAGCTGCTTTTGTTTTCCCCTTAGTACAACTGGATGAGCATAATGATTGACGATTGACCCATCACTGACGATATATTTTATGGATGAAAGAGCAGACGCATATTTTATTGTTTTAAAATTATATTTCTCATTTGACTGTCGAGTTTTTGGGGTCAGGGTCGTGGGGTTTGAGTACTTGCCGACGGGCGATATGATGGAGCCAAGGCTCCGTGGGCTGATGGAGGCCAATCTCCACAGATTTACGAACTCACGTCTCCGTGGACTGATGTAATTAAGATTGTTGTTGATTTACTCTCAATATCCATTGCTGTCTTCGTACATGGTACCGTGCCCGGTATGACAGAAAGAATCCAGTCTCGTCACCTGTTCCTGCTTGACCACCCACGATGATTTATTTATTACTTACCTTAATTCGTTGGCAGTAGTTGGACGAATGCATGCAGTTAGTCAAAGAATTCAGAAAAACGTGTGAAAAGATTAGTGAACACAGAGCTTTCGCTATGCCATGCACTAACATAATTTCGGAAATACTGAAACTGTAAATTGTAGTTTACATGCCGAGAGAACGTAAATTTCAAAGATTTCAACTAACAAAGATTCCAACAACAAAAGACAATTCGAGTAACAAATAGGACAAAGACAACATTAAAAAAAGGTTTTTTTCGGGAGTATCTGAAATATAAAATTAACATGAAATTAATTCAACACTATTCCTAAATATTTACATTTAATACTACAAATTTGTCTAATGTGATAACAAACGAGAAGGATGTAAGATAATTTTATCGATAGCACAGAAAAATATGTAAGGTTAATATAAATTTTGATAGCAATATTAAATAAAAAAATTTCCCTCATATCTCCCAAACTTATCAACCTTTTTACAGTCGCCTTCATAACAAATCATGTTGTGGAACGCAAATAGAATACAGATCTAGAGTGAATGGAAGAAATTCTTGCATGAAGCCTTCACTTTTTGCACGAGAAAACCGGAATGCGAAATTGAAGACCGAAGATTTCCCTGCTGTTCGTGTTGCTTTGACAGCATACGGACCTCGGAGGAAGCATTTGTTCGTGAAGACGTCGTGAAAGATTTCATTCGAATTTAGAGCTTATAAAATTGTTTTTACATTCATACGGCTAAAATTATATATAATAAAAAATATGAAAACAAAAACTCATCTTCCATATTCAGTTTTGACACCTCTTCCACAAAGAAATCTCGGAAATATCGACCCTTGTGTGCGATACCGGTACGCCGATACTG
>JAVTVY010037531.1:0-17234 GCA_036873755.1 Hanleya hanleyi
ATGTGGGATTTCTCCATTTTTTTCCTCAATACCCCCGAACCGTAAATTGAACGACTTGCTATGTCTCTCGTTACTTTTAACCCGTTCTCGTAGCTGATCGTTATCGTAGGTTAACTTACGTACAGATTCATCCAGTTCCTTGACTTTGGCCAATGTTTTCCTCTGTTCCGTTTTCAGCTTCTCAACTTCAGATCCCGTAAATTCCAGGCTAGACACCATGTCCGTTTGAACACGTTCAACTTTCACAAGCCTCAGTCCAGTCAAATTGAGGTTTGACCCACCACAAATTGCAACAGAATTGTTTTTGCTGCAGTGCATTTCCGAAAGGTGTCTAGAATAACATACTAAAAGTCTACAAACAGATATGCATGGGAAATATATTAAATTTCAAGTTGAAAGTTGGGGTATTTTTCGCGAAATTTCATTGTTTACCTGTTTCTTGTTCCTATAAGAAAACCTTGTACTTGGTACTAAGCGTGAAAGAAATGGGTCATTACTTACACTCATTCCATTCGTTATCATATGAAGGTTATACTCAGCCTAAAATAATACCCTCGCTCGAAAATAGTTATGGAGAAATTCAAAATGGCGGATGTGTGGGGTCATTCTAAATCTGAACTTTTTACCATTTTCATGACAGTCCAGGCTATCTATCTGGTTTTTTTTAGCTAGACCCAAAACAAATTGCAACAGAATTTTTTTCACTGGTATATATTTCTAATAGGTTCCCAGAACAACATACTAAAAGTCTACCAAAATCTATTTAGTGGAGATACGACTTTTTTTGAAAACAAAGATGCGCCATTTTATAATACATAATAGGCTAGAATATTGTTTTTTTCCGTGAATAAGGACAGTTTTTCACCCAGAAATCCAATTAATGCATGACCCAGGGTAAAGTATGCCATGGTGGTGAAAACATGTGTCTTCCCGGTGGATTTGCTCATAAGCGTAGATAGCAAACTGATAGTTCAGCATCAGGCTATATGAATTATACATGGTAATATTCAGTCAGTTAACATTTTTGCCATTAGCGTAATCATCTGAAAGAGGAATTCTCTCCCAAAATAAATGAAATGACAAACTGTGATATATTTTCCTTCAGCCGATAACTGTCACAGACAATATCTTCACAAACCCACTCATGGAGATATCTCTCTATTATCACAACAGTGCCTTGTTGAAAAATACAGCTCTGCAAACCATTAATGATCTATGGCAATTGTGTGTCAGATATGTTTTGACGAAACAAGAATAATTATGCAGATCCTATCATCTAATTATCAAACAAATAATAATCTAGATTATAGGCAAACTTGATGTTCTACCATGACGTTCTACCATGCCATTTACCATGTTTCATTTTACATTTTCAACAATATAGGCCATGCTCCTACAGATGCATCTTCTTCAGCTGCAATCTTTCTTGCAGTTGCACCTGATAACCTCAAAGAGTGCCAGTGGAACTGGTGGGAGTTCAGTTTTCACAGAGAGAAGCCGTCCACCCTCATTCTTGTGGCTGCAATCGATGGTCTTCCCCTTTCCACTCTAAACACGCGAACCTTGATACTTAGCTGATGCTGATGTTGGTGGAAGGTTTTGAATGCCAGTATGTCGGTACCTCTTCCCACTTGTGTTGTAATTGTACCAGCACATATATGGTTCGTTTTTGTCACAGGAACGCTTGTATCTCATGCAGCCTATTGCTTCGTCAGGGTTACCATTGTATAAACACACAAGCACCTGCAATAGATAAACTCAATCGGGGCTCCCAATGGCCTGGTTGAACACTTCAGCTTGTTGGCGAAATAGCTCATTGAGCGTTGTTTTCTTTACGGCCGCACATTTGCCAATGCCATATGGTCAGCATACTGTGTCAAAGCCCTGAATGGCATGCAGCATATTTGTGTAGACTTACATTCCCAGCACAGCCTTTGTCTTCTTGACATTCCAAACTATCCGTTTCTTTGCATTCTCTTGGCTGAAAGTAGATGCCATTGTCACCCATGTCTGCATGGAAACAGAGCAGAACTAACAGGTCAATATCATAACCAACCAAAGTTTTGATGCTTTCAGTCGATTAAACGGCAGCTTTTAAAATAAAAACATCTGCATATGAAACATCCCGCCCTTTCCAACTGGGCACTCATAAGAGTAATGAACTGCTACTTGTTGACGTTGTTTGATAGAAATTCGCCTTTCTTTGACTGAATGACCATGTTACTAGCGAGGCCGGAGAGTTTGGAATGTCAAGAAGACAAAGGCTGTGCTAGGAATGCAAGTCTGTACAAATATGTTGCTTGTGCTTGCCATTCTGGGCTGTGACACAGTATTCCGACCATATGGCATTGACAAAGGTGATGCCTTGAATAAGACAACTGTCACTGAGCTATTTCGTCAACAAGCTGAAGTGTTCATCCAGGTCATGAGAGTCTCGACGAAGGTCATTTATTGCAGCAGCATAGAAAACGCCTATATGTTTATACAGTAGTAACCCAGACGAAGGAATTGACTTGAGGGGAAGACCATCCATTGCAGCCACAAAAATGGGAGTGGACAATTCAATCGGTTTCTCCCTGCGAAAACTGATCTGCCACCAGCTTCAGGGGTTAATTGAGGTTATCAGGTGGAACTGAAAGAAGGATTGCAGCTGAAGCAGATGCGCCTGTAAGGATCATGGCCTGGATTGTTCAAGTGTGTGTGGAGAATGCAAACGACTGAGCTGTGCAAACTCATCAAACCCAGACCTTTGAAAATGACATTGGCGAAGACTGGTATTGGGATTGATAGTGCTGTGAAATATTCCTCAACTTATGGCAGTGTTCATGAGGAATAACAATAAAAGACATCAACTATATGTATGAAAAGTCACTTCCCCTAGTAATGTTACCATGAACCAGAATGTAGAATGAAACTTGATAAGTTATGTCTTCAACTTTGCCTATAATTCAAAGTATTATTTGTTTGATAATTAAATGATATATTAGGATCTGCATAATTATTCTTCTTTCATCAATAACATTTGTCTTACAAACAATTGTGATGGATCATAAATGTTTGGCAGATTGTCGTTATATATCTGAACTATTTGCTAAACGCGACGTTGAATCTAATTTCTCTCTCTCTAATAATTGGCAAGGCTGCATTTTTTCCCCGCAAGGTACAAACACTATTGAATGTCGGACCTGACACTGGCTACGTGCTTGTGATAATAGAGTTATATCTTTATAAGTTAATGGAACTATTGTCTGTGATTGTCATAGGTTGAAAGAAAATATATCACAGCTTCTCAGTTCCCTTTCGGATAACAATGCTAATGGAAATAATGCCAACTGGCAGGATATTACCATGTATGATTATATACCCTGGTGCTGAACTATCGTTTTGCTATCTACTTTTATGAGCAAATCTATGGGGAATGCAAATGTTTTCACCACCATAGAATAATGTATCCTAGATCATCATGTATTGATTGGATTTCTCGATGATAAACCTGTCCTTATTCAGAGACAAACCAATATTTTCTACATTCTTATATGAAGCATGATGGTGTATCTTTGTTTTAGAAAAAGTCGTATCTCCACCAAATAGATTTTAGTAGACTTTTAGTATATTGTTCTGTGGACCTATTAGAAATGCATACCAGTGAAAAAAATTCTGTTGCAATTTGTTTTGGGTCCAGCTAGAAAAAACCCAGATAGATTGCCCGAACTGTCATGAAAATGGTAAAAAGTTCAGATTTAGAATGACCCCATACATCCGCCATTTTGAATTTCTTCATAAATATTTTCGTGCAAGCGTATTATTTTAGGCTGAGTATAACCTTGATATGATAACGAATGGAATGAGTGTAAGTAATGACCCATTTCTTTCACGCTTAATACCAAGTACAAGGTTTTCTTATAGGAGCAAGAGACAGATAAACACTGAAATTTCGCGAAAAATACCTCAAATTTCAACTTGAAATTTAAGATATTTCCCATGCATATGAGATTGTAGACTTTTAGTATGTTACTCTGGGGACCTTTCTGATATGCATAGCAGTGAAATAAATTCTGTTGCAATTTGTGGTGGGTTGACCCCAAAAATGCGCTAGATTTACTGGACTATCTCTGTAAAGTTACGTTGTTCTGTCAGAACCGAGTGAAGTGTATGTTGCATTTCGCAGATCGATCGCTTCATGAAATCCTGAAAACTTTCTTCACTTCCCTCGTCACGATCCGCCATAGTCGAATTTGTGTTCTTTGTTTCACCGGTAGCCTGATCACTTTTACTGGCTTTTTGTCTAGTGTTTGGTCCTTCCAGTTCTTGTGATTTAGGCATAATATAATCGATGAAATCGATTTTTTATGTACTAATATACTAATACTAGTATATTAAAACCTAGCACAATTCCAGCACAAGAGCCCCAATCAATAGTATCACACGCTTTGTGTTGTATGTTTAGCGAGAGCGGGAGCTGGCCTCAAAACACGTCTAACCCCAACGCATGCTCTGAGTCTAACCCCAACGCATGCTCTGCATGTGGCCTTCTTGCTGTCCAGCGAATCCTCGCTCCAGGAAAGGGTTTCCAATATTTCTCGAAGAAACACTACTTCAATTCCCGTTTTCATCTATTCAGTATGCTCATGGTTGATCTTGGATGTACATGTATACTAGCCAATTATCGTTATGATACAGGCTTCTATAGCTGCTCAGGAGCTGTTTGATTCAACACGAGTTTCCAACCAGGAGCAGGTTGTCAGGACAAAGCTTTGGAAATTAGAGTTGTGGTTTTGACAGATTTGTGTGCTCCAGAATAAGCAAGCGATAAATAGTTCAGGAAATATCTGTTTGGGGAAGTTGCAAGTATTCGTCTCGGTAGTGAATTTTGTTACGAATGTACAGGCATTGTTTCCACAAATATATTTTCACGAACAAGATGAAATAAGGACTACGAGACACACTGAAAGGGTTATGTGCCACTTTTGCTCAGGGCATACAAAGTAATGCGAATTTTGTCAATTATGTCAAAACGTATATAATGAGTCCCTGCGTATTCAGCGAGAGGCCACATTTTACAATTCATTGGCCCACTAAATATGTTAAGAGGCAGAGGTAGTATGATTACTGAACAAAAATGAGAATTATCCAACCTATCATCAGCAAAGGCAATTCACGACATTTGTTTTTCGAAAACATCTGGGTGGCGTCGTATAGCCGGTCCTTAAATTATGTGAGCGTTCTTGACCAGTGCCTATCTACCAAGCGCAAAAAGGCAGCAGGACTTCCTCTAAGGCCAACGGCATCAGCGTCGCCTTTTCCCTTTGTGTTCTATTGCCATTACTGAGAACTAGCATCATGATTTAAGGATGACACAATGCGCATTGACAAGCTATTCAAATATGTAGTCATGTCTGTATTTGATATATTCATATATCTATGAACTAGTAGTTCAACCTATGAGCTGCCGTTTATGACAATATTATACACGGTGTATATATATAATGGAGCATGGAAATATGGTGATAATGAATGAATATGGTGTGAATTGGGTCGTTATATTGGAAATGTTGTTATATTGAAAGTTACAAAATATGGGATGGTTTTATCGTATATTGTAACATTGTGGCAATGTATATGAAATGTTATTTATATAGGAGTAAAATGCAAACTAAAGAAGTTTTATATATATATGAAGAGTGGTGTAATTAGATACACTTTACATTTGCTAAACATTATATAAACCGATTGAACGTCTATAGTGTAACTGATATTGAACGTATATAGTGTAAGCTGATATATATATAGAACGACTGAATACGGCGTATTTGACAAAGACGCTTAACGGATATGGCAGGCGGATATGGCAGGCGGAAGTATGCTGTGAGCATGCACGTTGTGCTCGCGAAAAGCATTGCGGTTCCAGTTCCACGATAACAGTGGCCATTGACTGATTTCCGCTCTCAAACTAGGGTCTCCGACACAATCCAACGACTGGACTTGGTTGCCGGTCAACAGTGGCCAGTGCCATATTAAAATTTGCGAATAGTGAGAGGTCAGCCCGTCGCCGCTTTACGGTGGCCCATAGACGACATGCTAAATTTTTTTAGTTTTGAGTTTATTTTTTTGCGTTAGGTTTCATTTTTTTTTGTTTAGGTTGATTCCTTTAGTTTAGTGAAAACCTTCTCACCCGGGTGAAAACGTTTTCACCTGGGTGAGAAGATTTTCACCTGGGTGAGAAGGTTTCCACTCGGGTGAAAATTCACGTGATCGTACCCTCGTGTTCGTTCCCTTGCACTGACATTTCGTCAAAATGGAGGGAGGTTCGTTCAAAAGTATAGGCCTAGATGATCTCAAACTGTCAAACTGAACTTTCATGTTTGCTCATGCAGTCGATAAATGATATTTCACGTCTGGCATGTTTTATATAAGTTGTATTTTCAAACCCGAGCTCTCTGCGAGCACACGAGCTTGTCATGTCTGAAAAAAGAAAACTAGGCCATGTATAATCGAGAATGACCGTTTTTTTCCACAAAGCCAGTCATTTAAATTGCACCGTTATTATATATCAGTAAGTTATTTGTGTATCGGCACTGCAGAATTGTATTGCCCCGCATCATTCAGTGATTTACAGAGTTCGGTAGCTAAAATCGAATAGTCAGATCGCGCGCAAGTTAAACCGCCTAAGACGAATCGTCCAACGTCCTGTGTCAGATCGTCCAGTGTAGATTTTGGTGCTTAATGAGGCTGGTTTTCTTTCATTCGTAGTAGGGTGAGTTTTAGATTCAGAGATACACTGCTGAAGATCCGTTCCTGGGGTGGGGGGGGGGGATATACCCCAGGGTGAAGTGGATGGGTGCAGTCAATGCAGCATCAGGTATGCTATCTGAATATATCAGCATATGGGATTAGGCGAGGCTTAGTTTGTGAAATACAGGGTAGAGCTCAAGCTTTAACAAAACATGAAATAGTATCCTGAAATGTTGAAAACGGACAACCAGCCAAGCAACCAAGCAGCCAGCCCGCAAACCAGTCAGATTTCACCAATCCATAGTACGGATATTGCTTCGCAATCCGTCTAGCAATTGGTTAAAATAATCACCGAGTCCAATGGATGCACATGAAACTCACTGAATATTATTTATGTTTCAGGCTTGATAGACATATTAACATCAAATATTCCTGCATTTGACACTCGACCGGCCCAGCTGCCAAATGTGGAGTCACTTATATAAGCTTACATTAGAAAGCAGAAAACTCAAAATCAGTTTAACATGGGCCATAATGGCTGACGAAGACGATTCTGAGCCATACAGCAGAATGGATTCAGGAGAAAGAAATGGAGATCCTGTGAAGTCTCCCCCCCCCCCCCCCCTGTGAATACTATCGTATAACAGGTCTACCGTGAACCCTGTATCAACGAACCGAAACAGAAACACAAATTGCTTCTATACTATTTCTTCTTTTCTTCGCTGGGTTTGAGATCAAAATTAGGTTCAAGCTAATACGAAAGCAATAATTTTACTTTGAGAATCAGTCCGAAGTATTTGTCTACGATGATCTAAACGCTATCCCATCTCACTAGTATTATCCTAAGATGAGGATGGCTTGGGGAAAAGCGCGAGTCAAGGGGAGGTAAGCGTCTAGTCGGGCATCGTTTAGAAAAGGAGGCTAGCAGTTGAAGCTGGGCTTTTTTACCCCTCAGCCTATTAGGCTGCGGGGTCTTGTCGTTGGCATGTACGTCCGGTCGTACGGTCGTCCGGTCGTCCGGTCGTCAACAATTCTTGTGATCGATCTAGAAACCAAACCGTTGCTTCTAGAGACTTCAAATTTGGTATACAGAATTGTTGGGTGGTCACCCACAAGCCTATTGAATCTGGACCCGATTGGTTGGAAACTTTGGCGGCCATCTTTAATTTATGCGAAACCATCACAGCTTTCTCGTAACCAAGCTTTCTTTAGAACGACTTACCCTAGGCACACCAAACTTGCCGTGCACATCCATATGCTCATGACCCAGAACCCTATTGAATCTGGACCCGATTGGGTGGAAACTTTGGCGGCCATCTTTAATTTATGTGAATCCATGAATCTTGTGTATCTCGGAAACCATTTTGCTGTTCAGTGTGAAACTTTGTAGAGATTATCGATACATCAAGAAACTTTGAAGGAATGACCAAACCAGTTTTCCTGATTAGATAAAAGCCTTGGTGGCCATCTTTAATTTATGCAGAATCTTTAATGATGTATTTCTTTGATACCAATGAAGTGTTCTATACGAAACTTCTCGTTACCAAGCTTTCTTTAGAACGACTTACCCTAGGCACACCAAACTTGCCGTGCACATCCATATGCTCATTACCCAGAACCCTATTGAATCTGGACCCGATTGGGTGGAAACTTTGGCGGCCATCTTTAATTTATGCGAAACCATGAATCTTGTGTATCTCGGAAACCATTTTGCTGTTCAGTGTGAAACTTTGTAGAGATTATCGATACATCAAGAAACTTTGAAGGAATGACCAAACCAGTTTTCCTGATTAGGTGAAAGCCTTGGCGGCCATCTTTAATTTATGCAGAATCTTTAATGATGTATTTCTTTGATACCATTGAAGTGTTCTATACGAAACTTGGTATACAGCATCGATGTATCAAGAGACTTGACTTGCATTGAATAACCACATCAATTCTTCTGTGAGGCGGGAAGGATGGCCGGCCATTTTTAATTTATGCAAAATCTTAATGATCTCTATCTCTGATACCGTTTAAGTGCTCGATATAAAATTTGGTAAACATCATCGATGCAGCAAGAGACTTATGATGAATGACAGAACTGGTTTCTCTGATTGGGTGGAAATCTTGGTGGCCATCTTTAATTTATGCAAAATCTTTAATGATATATATCTCGGATACCATTTAAGTGTTCTATATGAAACTTGGTATACAGCATCGATGTATCAAGACACTCGCAATGAAGATCAGTTCCTCTGAATGACCGGAAGGATAGGCGGCCATCTTTAATTTATGCAAAATCATTAATGATCTCTGATACCGTTCAAGTGCTCGATGTAAAATTTGATATACATCATCAGTGCATCAAGAAACTTACGATGAATGACAGAACTGGTTTCTCTGATACCGTTTAAGTGCTCGATATAAAATTTGGTAAACATCATCGATGCAGCAAGAGACTTGTGATGAATGACAGAACTGCATGGTTTCTCTGATTGGGTGGAAATCTTGGTGGCCATCTTTAATTTATGCAAAATCTTTAATGATATATATCTCGGATACCATTTAAGTGTTCTATATGAAATGTGGTATACAGCATCGATGTATCAAGACACTCGCAATGAAGATCAGTTCCTCTGAATGACCGGAATGATAGGCGGCCATCTTTAATTTATGCAAAATCATTAATGATCTCTCTCTGATACCGTTCAAGTGCTCGATGTAAAATTTGATATACATCATCAGTGCATCTTACGATGAATGACAGAAGTGGTTTCTCTGATTGGGCGGACTTTCTACATCACTAAGGAGCCACTGTTCAGCGACTAATGTTGTCATACTTGGAGACTTCAACAATGACTTTGCTGTCGACTCGGCTGAAACAACCAAGATAAACGACTTCTTCCAAGACCATGGGCTCTTTCCCTTAAGCCACACCCCAACCACAGATCTTAGGACAACCATTGACCAGATTTTCACCAATTTCAAACTCACAGATATACAATTTGGTGTCCATGAAACATATTATTCATATCACAAGGCTGTTTGGATTGCCATCCACCCACCCTCATCCTCTGCTTGATCACAGATGGAAAGAGACAGACAATCACAGGGATTCATACAGTTATTGCTATCAAAGACTTTTATTATTGTTTAGATTATTATTAGGGTTCAAAGCCAAAATGGCTTGAAGCCTTTTGTTTTTGTTCAGAATATTTCTGTTCTTCCGCCATATTTTTCGCACGCGCTATGTCAAAATATTTATTATAATCCTTCAATGCATCCAACATCCCACACTGAATTTATCATATTTTAATCTTTTTTAAGCCACTGCTAAAGCATCTTCTGCATTCAACCAAATCTTTCAGGCTTTTACATATGCATTTTTCATTCATTGTGTACCGATATACACTGACTAAAACTGTCTGGCTGAGGGGTTGTTGCACCTTTTAGGTGCTGCCTCATGTCATCTATTATGTTTCTCGAACCTCCACATAATTAGTGTGGGACTCAAAACAGTCACGAGAGACAACGCAGAAGGTCAAAATTTATCAACTTATCGTTTATTCTCTCGTTCGTCATTTCTCACTATTAGTCCCATTGATGATTTTTAACCTAGCCTCCTCCTGAGCTGTGATAGGCGCGACTCTATCTCCATCGTATGTGTTTAGCCTAATGCGATTTAAATGTACAATGACCGTATTTGGTTACCCTATCAGGCATCAATTAGAGGTATCAGGACAAATCTAAACCTCACCCAACTAAATAAAAAAACTCAATAAGCTCCAAAAACTACATCGGCCGATCCGACACAGGGCGTTGGACGATTCGTCTTAGGTGGTTTGACTTGCGCGATCTGACTATTCGATTTTAGCTACCGAACACTTTGAATCACTGAATGATGCGGGGCAATACAATTTATGCAGATTATACGGGTTCGATTATACGGGGCCTAATTTTCTCTTTTCAGACATGACAAGCTCGTGTGCTCGCAGAGAACACGGGTTTGAAAATACACACCCTACTGAATCGACAAGTATGATTATAGGTGAATGCACCAGTCCATGTGTCATGCGACCAGTCCATGTGTCATGCGACCATGAACTGTAAATTGGATCACTTCACATTGAAGCCGGATAGCAGCTGCAATGTAATAATGAGGCAACATATGATTGTATATCAGATATGTCGACAGTCCATGGTAGCTACCATTTATCCTGGCAACAGCCCATTTGGCGAATCATTGGATCAGACGATGTGCTCTCTGTGCATCAATTCGGACTGACCGTATTTTGACCTACCATGGACTGTCGATCGGCGCGATGATGATACCATGGACTGTCGTAATATCAGACAGACAGAGAATAAACTATTAATGGTTCATACTCCTCTTAAACACATACAAGTGAAAGGAATCGAGAGATGAATGAGTCAGTGATACATGAGGCAGGTAGTAAGTCCCCACGTGTTCATTTTGTGCTCATGTCCTCACACTATAATTCGATGCTAATACCTACCATGGACTGTCCATCAACACCTAAACACACCTCTCGCCGCAAAAATGTTTAAAATTTTTGTTAACTTGAAATAGTAATAAGCCTACATTTGGTGACAATATAGTACGATATCTCTCCATCAAAAAATGACTGGACACCAGTAACCATACCTGTCATCGATATGCTGAAAATCGTTCATTTTCGGCTGTGGTCAGTGTCGTCTGGTCAGACACACGCCCACGCTTGATAACGAAAGCACCGAAAAACCTACCATTGACTGTGATTTGACACGTGACCGGCGGTGTTTACCTACAATCATACTTGTCGATTCAGTAGGGTGAAATACAACTTACCGGTATATAAAACACGCAAGACGTGAAATATCATTTATCGACTGCATGAGCAAACATGAAAGTTCAGTTTGACAGTTTGAGATCATCTATACTTTTGAACGAACCATGCACCCTCCATTTTGCCGGAATGTCAGTGCAAGGGAACTAAAACGAGGGCACAATCACGTGAATTTTCACCTCAGGTGGAAACCTTCTCACCCAGGTGAAAACGTTTTCACCCGGGTGAGAAGGTTTTCACTCAGATGGTAAACTTTCCACCCGGGTGAGAAGGAATAAACCTAAAACAAAAAAATGAAACCTAACACAAAAAATGAAACCTAGAAGTAAAAAAAAATAAAGTCAAAACTAAAAAAATATAGCATGTCGTCTATGGGCCACCGTAAAGTGACGACGGGCTGACCTCTCTCTATTCGCAAATTTTAATATGGCACTGGCCACTGTTGACCGGCAACCAAGTCGTCGAGTCGTTGGATTGTGTCGGAGACCCTTGTTTGAGAGCGGGAATCAGTCAATGGCCACTGTTATTGTGCAACTGGAACCGCAATGCTTTGCGCGAGCACAACGTGCATGCTCACAGCATACTTCCGCCTGCCATATCCGCCTGTCATATCCGTTAAGCGTCTTTGTCAAATACGCCGTATCAAATACGCCGTATTCAGTCGTTCTCAGCTTACACTATATACGTTCAATATCAGTTTACACTATATACGTTCAATCGGTTTATGTGTTTCGCAAATGTAGAGTGTATATAATTACACCACTCTTCATATATATATAAAACTACTTTAGTTTGCATTTTACTCCTATATAAATAACATTTCATATACATTGCCACAATGTTACAATATACGATAAAACCATCCCATATTTTGTAACTTTCAATATAACAACATTTCCAATATAACGATCCAATTCACACCATATTCATTCATTATCACCATATTTCCATGCTCCATTATATATATACACCGTTTATAATATTGTCATAAACGGCAGCTCATATCAACCTGCAGTTTTGTATGCCAGTACTGAAACTTTGAGTCAGTTTCAATCACACTTTTGGCGACTCGGCTGGCAGGATAGGCAACCCGCAAACCAGCCTTCAAACTGTGACACCTTGTCCACAACATTATGAATAACCACCTCTACCTGGCAAGCAAGGTCGATCGTTAGAGGAATTGTGGTCAACAAATATACGAGCTTATTCCATTCCCTGAGTAAGTGATAAATCTGAATCTGGTAATGGAACTCCGCATAACATTCCTTCAACGATGAATTAATGGTGGCACATTCATCTGACATGCATGGCAAAACCAATCCATCGCGTCGATATAAAAAAATATGCCTAACCTATCACGGATTACGAATAATTGCTTACCCCAATAACTTCAAAGGAAATCTCGGTAACCAGAGTACTTATACTAATGTCGGGGAACTTTATACCATGAACTTTCCAAGAATTTGCAGCTAAAACTCTCTGAATGGTGGCATATCCTATTGAGAAAATTCTGGACATGCTTGCATAATACTATAGGTTTGCAAGATATCACGGAAAAGCTTAACCATGAGATATGCCGGGGTCTAAAAAAAACCTCCATCATAATAATCTGTTCTTGAAAGGCAAGGTTAACCCTACCTGGCCTGGGTGGGGCGGGGGGGCCATTATGGCCCCCTCTACCAAACTTTCGGCGCTATATCCGGAACGACAAAATATGGAGAGCTGAAGCTCCGTGATTTTATAGTTTGTCATATTGGGGCCATTTTGAGCCCCCCCCCCCGAGCAGAGGATCATGGGTAAATCCAAGATGGCGGCCACATAGGGGTAGCAGAAAAGTGATATTTTTGTCATATTTCTTCAAAATTTCTGCTTTTCCGCGATGAAAAGTGGGCAAATACTATTTTATTTCACATCACATTAATATTTACTAATTTACCATGCAGTTTTTGTTGAGAAATTGCAAAAATTAAAAATTCGGAAAATCTGACCGAAAAATCGACCAAAAAATGCCGTTTTTGAAAATGACGTCACCGCGACGGCATCAAAGAGGCCATCTTGGATTTCTAACATTTTCTGGTAGAGCTTGACCCAAGGGTATAGTGTGATAAGTTTCAGTACCCTAGCTCAAGGGGTAAAAAAAATAATTAGGGAAGGCCATTTCGGCCCCCCCCCCCCCCAGGCCTGGACAGGTCCCAAAAAGCCCAGGCCAGATAGGGTTACGGAATAGAGGTTGACTCAGGCATATTTTGTGGTAAGTTTCAGTCATTTAGCTCCAGGTGTAGGGAGAATATTTCCAGGACATCGCCAAACAAGACCAGACAGCGCTGAACTAAATTTCGCCAAGGCAGAATTAACTGATATTGATCATGTCACTTTCACTGGCTATATTTTAAAGAATACTGAATGGCTTATCAGATTTAGTTTTTTGTTAGTATTGTCGTACGCGAGTTTATTTATTCAGTTTATTCGGATTGGCCAAATCACTTCAATCACTTGTACAGATCATTGAGTAGATGGGATCATACAAAGGGAAAAGTAGAAGAAAGAAAAGAACCCTGAAATGAAATAAAGGAATTGTTGTAAATAAAGTCCAATTTATGCAGAATAAAATATGTTTGTAATTAATGTAACATCTGTGTGTTGTAATCATTCTTAATCACAATATCATCAGCATCTTGTCTGTCAAGCACATATAATATACATCATCGGTGAATTCAATATTGACAATCAATTTATTCGATTGAACATGAAATTATATCTCAGTTTAAAATAATTATTTGATGATTAACAATAACAGGACATAACATAAATATAGCACTAATTGTATTAGTACATGTATGAGTACATGTATATCATTTAACTTGACATACCTGAGTGTCAATTATCTCTGAATTCAGTACACCAAGTTTTGTAGAAATGGTACTTCTCAAGCCATATGCTACAGACAGAATTAAAATATAAAATATTCTTTAAGCTATTGCCAGATTACCATAGTGTATCATGGATAGACATAAGAAATCATTTAAATCTTATTAATCTCATTCATCTTCAGATCGATCATTCATTTAGACTCCCAAACAATTATTTAATTATGGAGTGTGGAATTTTCACCAAGAATAATCTCATCATATGGGAAGTAAATATATCAGTCTAATAACAATAAAACTGTAGGTGCCTTAGATATTCGATTCTATGTGACTTAAAGACCGAATCATACGTCTACACCAAATACTCAATTATAGTTGATTCTCACAGAGTTGTAACATGGTCTGATAATCGTAACCTACATATGAGCTCAAATGGCAGGAAACAGCATTGACCTAGATTGTCAAATGCCTGTAAACAACATGGTCGACTATACCACAACCATAGACCAAGACATTCCAATGAATTGTCACAAAATACTTGATAACAGTATGTATCTTACCTCTCAATTACTGCGATCAAACACACAAAAACCCAGCATAACTGGTCAGCAGCAAGAAACAAATGACAAACCCCCCGAACTGACACTTTACAGCTCGTGGCTAAAACAGCTTCCTGCTCAAATTCATATCTCCCGCAGTAATACCAAAACGGTCTTATCACCGCCTAACCACAACAGATGAAATAGTCCCTAGAACTATATGATCATATCTCAACAACACGAAATGTGTTACACAAAGCAGCGTCTAGAACGCTCATACAATCATCAGGTTACATTTATAAGCCATACTAAATCACAATAAAACAATATCCAAGCAGAACACATTTTCAACAATTTCGTAAAGTAGTACTCTTTCTTTGATAGTTCTACAGTCTAAGGGAAGTTACTCCCGTCATACAAATGACATCAACAAAATATACCTGTCCACGACATTCTTCCCGGCTTTGTGCCTGCCGACCCTGGCGGGCAACCTCACAATACAAAACACACGCATCCCCAACAGCACTCTTGCAGAGTTAGCATTAGCCCAGGAAGTTAGGGTAACACAGATTTAGGTAATTTGAATGGGTTCGCATGACACCCCCGCGTAGCGCGCGCAGAGCGTCGGGGAAGTTCATCAGAGCTTTGCCTACCTGAAACAGTTTCATCTTCAGCATTCGTATCAGGCGACTCAAACATAACTTTCAGGTACACATCGCTGTCGACATCTGACTGTTCCTCCTCTTCTCCAGAAGAGAGATCATCAAAAGGAATTACCTGAACATCCTCGGTAGGAAAACACTCACGTGGATCAGCCACTAACATTCTACGGTTCACCCACTTTGACTGGCCACCCATCGAAGGCCTGATCAAGAAGAGATCTTCTTCCTGATTCACTCTCTCAACAGTGAACGAACAATCGTAAAACCGATCCTCTAACTTGTGACGACCCTTAAAGGCGCATCTCCTGAGGAGAGCTCTATCACCCTCACACAGTGGCTTAGTCTTCACGTGTCTGTCATGGCGACGCTCATCACGCTTCAATGAAGACAATATACCCGCTTTGGCAACCGTATAGGCTCGCTGTAACAAATCAGCTTGGGAGCTGACGAATTCCTCTTCCCAATCTCCATCCAGATTTGTCAACAATTGGTCCATGGGAACGGTGGGCCTCCTCCCGAACATCAACGCATACGGCTCGATACCCGTGACTCGGTGAGGCGTAGAATTGTACACATATACGAGGTGGGGAAGTAACTCGGGCCATGACTTCCGATCTTTCACGTCCAACGATTTGATCAAGTAACAAAGGGTCTTATTAAATCTCTCAGTTTGACCATTGCCTTGTGGGTGGTATGGTGTCGTGTGAGACTTCTTGACACCGTACAAGCCACAAAGCTCCTTGATCAACTGGCTTTCAAAATTTCTCCCTTGATCGGAGTGCAGTTGCCGAGGTATCCCCAAAACGAACAAACCAAGAATCCCTCAGGACACGAGCTACAACATCGGCAGTTTGGCTACGGCACGGTACAGCCTGTGCAAACTTAGTGAATGCATCCGTTATAACCAGAACGTCTTTGTATCCGCCCTTGCCACGATCCAGCTTTAGAAAATCCATAGCAACCAATTCCATAGGTTTGAATGCGAGCAGATGTCTCAATGGTGGTCTGATGGTCGGCGTTGGAGCTTTGGAAATTGTGCACTTGAAACACTGTTGAATGTGACGCTTTACCTGTGCGCACATACCTGACCAGAAACAACGAGCCTTTAGAAGGGCTGTAGTGCGAATACACCCTTGATGTCCCCATTTGTCATGGACCTCCTGGATTAATGTCGCCTGTAATTTTTCCGGTACAAGCAACTGTCTAACTGGTCCATATACAGGATATTGAACCCTACGATACAATACACCCTGATGCTCCACAAGTTCTGTCCATTGTCTTATCCATCCCATCAGTCCAGGTAATGTTTGATTAGGTTCTTCCTGCCCAGGCTCCCAGCCTAAGCTCCATCATTCCCACACGAGTCCAAGTATTCGATATTCCTTCTGCAAGGTAGACAGTTCACCAAACGAATAAGACGGAAATACTGACGGGAAGATACCTTGGGTTGTATCGCTACCCTCAGGTTCAACCTCTGAACGCTCAACAGCCCGAACAGCAACAGGGACGTACACCGACTGTGCACAGCTGTGAATGACAGAATCCACCTCCACATCAGACATATTCGAGGGACACCTACTAAGCGCATCTGCGCACTTGTTCGAT
>JAVTVY010037532.1:0-158221 GCA_036873755.1 Hanleya hanleyi
AGACCGGTAATTCAGCCAATCAGAGAATACAAAATGCCTGTCGCTTACTAGACCCCAACGGTACGTGTGAGTTGGGGGCTAGGTACGAGTCTAACTTGAGGTAAATAAGTCAAAAGGTCAAGGTCAATGTTGACCAAAAATCAGAAAATCATTGAAAACCGATTTTGTTGTTTAATGGATATGTTATTGGGAGACTATAGGTCAGGTATAAAAATTTGTGTCAAATGTCAAGATCACCGAAGCCCAAAAATCAGAAAACCATTTAAAATCGATTTTCTTGGTGAGTAGATACGTTAGTGGGAGACGATATGCAATGGTTCAGAATTGGGGTCAAAAAGGTCAAGGTCACTGTCCCATAAAAATCAAGAAATCAGTACGAATAAACTTGTGGTTGAGGCGATATGTAAGGTATTAAAATTGAGGTCAAAAGGTTAAGTGACAACATCACTGATAGGAGATCAGGTATTTATGGAACACATCGCACTACAACTTCAGTTGATGTATCTCGTTTTCAAAAGGAATTACTCAAGCTTAAGAAAGCTATTTAGGTCTCCAGGTCAAGGTCATTATAGTCCAAGAATCAGGAAATTTTGAAATGGGGTGAACATTGTCGGGTAACAAGATTGAGCTCCAAATGATATTGTCAAGGTCACTGGCCATCAACAATCCACTGAAGCATGAAAAACAACTTAAGTCTTGAAGATTTATTTCTAGATGACATATCCCATAGTGCCTATTAGACTTGTTTTTGTCTACCAAGTCAGTCACCTGTGTCACATGAATTACTGTATCACTGACTACCTGTAACCTACAATTACATATATTTATGTTAGCACAATAGTGTCCTGTATCTTCCTGGTTGTTTGATAATTTATACATGTCGATAGATAGAGGACAAGTGACAAGGTGTCACCTTACATCAGTATAATCAATCTGTCATGTCAGTCAGTGACTGCTCTATCTGCACATATATGTGTACAAGAAATCTCTACCCTGATCATATGTTATCCAGATTGGATTTCTGTACATTCATGTTCATATGGTGGCTTAGAACAGGATCTGGAATTTGGATTCTCTCAATTTAGGTCAAGCGATTGGTAATACCTAGCAGAACATGATAATAACTTCCATATAACATTGTATCCTGATAGTGTGTTAGAACATTAATATTGTCTATTTGCCATGTTCGCAGGGGGAACCTGTTAATATCGACACCTTTTTTTTTTTTTAAGCTTAGCCCTGGACGGACCACTGGGCATTTATTTGCCATACGGCCACGTATTTATAATGTTGTTTTGCCCACGTAGCCCGGGGTAAACACAAAAAGAAACAAGCAAACATATTAATACCCCCTCCCCTCCCTTCCCCCCCCCCCCCTTCCCGACATCTTCGGATTAGTCGCACCATGCTGGAAAAGCTAAATATTAAAATTAAAATTACAATCTGTACACATCGTGCTCATTACCTTACAATATGTGTGCATTATAGCTAATGCATTCTACTATTATGCCAAATTATTATATTTATAACATTTTACATTGTACCCATTATACTACAGTCTGTATACATTGTGCCCATTTTGCCCATTATACTACAATCTTTATACATTAATCGTCATATTCATATTCTTAGATACAAGAATATTAATGGGATAAGAGATAAAAAAACAAGGCGATCGACACAAACTACACAACAACTTCCAACAAGACGATGGTCTTACACAAATTTTCTACAGGACAAAGGTTAATTGTGCTATAGCACACTATAAGATTTCCTAAATAATCTCATTGGCTATTCTTGATAGATAACTACAGGCCTCATAGTATCATAGTACTGAGTCCACATTCGTGAAATCATGTGAGAAATATACTCAATTCTTACGATGGAATATGTCAAAATTCCGTGGACATATATTACAAAATATGAAAAAAATGGCCCATTGGACAAACGAAATGTACATGAACGAAAACAAACGTAGAAAAATTAATAATACAACACATGCAACAATACAACAGTACAACATATTACACGGCACGAACATTTGAGCATTTAAAAGAATCCCCCCCCTCCCATTCCCCTCCTCTTCCCACCAACACTACCAAAAAAAACCCACACAGCATAAATATATATATATATGTAGGTAGCCTGAGGTGACATATAATTGTACTCTGTAAGACGATATGTTTGCAGCTTTGACACTCCACTGTTGATTTGCTATATCTTTAAACAGGCGGAGGAGAAAAAGTTGGATTTTTCTCCCGCCTGGTTAAATATACAACGCCAAGGGGGCCCCACCTACTCTCGAAAGATTTTTTGCTTTTGTTGTTCTCAGCTATATATTCTTCAATATCTCTCTGGTTTAGTACAAATAATTTTGCACCTTCGAAAGAAGGTTTCAGATTACGATATCTGCACACATATATGAATTTTTTCATCAGTAATATTAAAAGATTTACTATGCCAGACCCTGTGTTACCTAGATAATTACACCTTATATAAGATAGACGAGTTTTGATTGGTTCTTAGCCGGGGCATTTACGGCAAATTCTCATCCACAAGTCATTCTCACGCGACTGTCAGGGGCAGCGGGAAATTTGCCTTCCGTTGCCTTGGCAGCGGGGTATTTGCCTAAAAGTATTTGCCGAATTATCCCGCCGCCGAATTATCTCCCCTGATGTCTTGTTTGTAAACAAACATGGCAGCGCCCACGGGCGACAGATTTGGAGCGTTTGCTGGCGATGAGATCGACTCGTTTCTGAGTAGCAATAATCCTAGAAACACAGAAAAGTCGACTAAATTTGCTGTGAAACTATTGAAGGACTACTGTACAGCAAAAGGCAGAGCCATAGACTTTGAAATTCTCCCGGCAAACGAACTTAGTGTGCTACTCAAAGAATTCTACGTGAATTTACGCCGACATAATGGTGACTATTACAGCAAAAGCAGCTTCCTTGTTATACGCCAGTCCTTTAGGATATGCGGTGTAATTATACAGATATACCAGGCTTCGGGGGTGTATTTGCGATATATCCCGGTCTCGACCATGGCAAATTTCCCTCGCTAACGCTCGGGAAATTTTCTATGGTCTTGACCGGGATATATCGCAAATACACCCCCGAAGCCTGGTATATCTGTATATAATTACACCTTATATAAGATAGACGAGTTTTGATTGGTTCTTAGCCGGGGCATTTACGGCAAATTCTCATCCACAAGTCATTCTCACGCGACTGTCAGGGGCAGCGGGAAATTTGCCTTCCGTTGCCTTGGCAGCGGGGTATTTGCCTAAAAGTATTTGCAGAATTATCCCGCCGCCGAATTATCTCCCCTGATGTCTTGTTTGTAAACAAACATGGCAGCGCCCACGGGCGACAGATTTGGAGCGTTTGCTGGCGATGAGATCGACTCGTTTCTGAGTAGCAATAATCCTAGAAACACAGAAAAGTCGACTAAATTTGCTGTGAAACTATTGAAGGACTACTGTACAGCAAAAGGCAGAGCCATAGACTTTGAAATTCTCCCGGCAAACGAACTTAGTGTGCTACTCAAAGAATTCTACGTGAATTTACGCCGACATAATGGTGACTATTACAGCAAAAGCAGCTTCCTTGTTATACGCCAGTCCTTTAGGATATGCGGTGTAATTATACAGATATACCAGGCTTCGGGGGTGTATTTGCGATATATCCCGGTCTCGACCATGGCAAATTTCCCTCGCTAACGCTCGGGAAATTTTCTATGGTCTTGACCGGGATATATCGCAAATACACCCCCGAAGCCTGGTATATCTGTATAATAACCTGTGACCCCGAAGGTTTTTTCATAGAAATACCGATACCCTCGGCCCAAACATGAAGTTTTTGCCAAATGTCCATTGAGTACCTGCAGTGATAAAACAGATGAAGAATAGTCTCTGTATATTGTTCACAGAAGGTGCACAGATCCGAGTTGATTGTTCCCCATATTTTCAATAGACTATTTGTTACTAGGATTCGGTGTAATATTTGATATTGAAAGTATTGTAAATTGGTTTGTCCTGTTGTAGTGTATATGTATTTAAATATGGTGGGCCATGCGACTTCTTCTGTGCCTACTAATTCTACCTCCCATTTTTGTTGGGCTTTCTGGGGAGGGATTTTTATATTACTTATCATAGACTTGTATACAAAGTTTGTGCTTTTTTGGATGATTAATCGGTGGTATACTGCTGGTTCCAAAATCTGTGCATTTCTACGGAATTCTCCATTTTTTATATATGTTCGTTTTTCTGTTGGAATATTGTGAATAATAGCGCAGTAGAGTAAAAAATGACCTGATTCTATGTTATACATTTCCTGTAATTTTTTGAAGGACAAGAAGCTAGCGCCATCCGGATTTAAAGTATCCCCGATTTTTTTCAGAGATAATTGTCTTTCGCTTAACTTTGTCTGGTTTTCCACTCCAAATGAAGTTATAGAAAATTCTCTCCAACTCGATCATAGTGGAGGAGTCGGGATCGGGCAGAGTTGAGAACAAATGCACCAGTAGGGGAATAGCAAAGGATTTGATGATTGTTATTTTCCCCATGGGAGTCAAGTTTCTTCTTGACCAGCTTCCTAGAAGGTTTTTTATCGAAGTAATTTTTTCATTATAATTTGTATTTATTGTTCCCGTTAACGTTGGGTAGAACCATATTCCCAGTAGTTTAAAACCTCCAGGGTCCCAGTTAATCCGATAATGAGGGCATAGTTTTACAGTGCTTCCCTTTTTCTGACCGATCCAAACCGCCAGTGACTTGCTCACGTTTAACTGTAGACCAGAAGAAAGAGCAAATTTATTCAGGAGACCCATGGCTATTTCCAGAGATTCTCGGGATCCATCTAGGATCAGCGTTGTGTCGTCTGCATATTGTTGTATTTTTATTTCAGAATTTTCAATTTTTATTCCTTTAATCCTTTCGTCCTTTTTTATCGCAAGAGACAGTGTTTCTGCAACTAGGATGAATAAATATGGCGAGATTGGGTCCCCCTGTCGGCAACCCCGTTGGAGTTGGAAGAAGTCCGATATATAACCGTTATTCATCACACTGTTTTTTTAACCTCTCTGAAAAATATTTATCCATTGAATGATATCAGCTCCAAAATTAAAAGATACGAGAGTATTTTTAATAAAATCCCAAGACACTGAATCAAAAGCTTTTTCGAAGTCAATTAAGACTAGCAGTCCTGGAATATCAGTTTCTTCCGTGTAGGCAGTTAGGTCTGACCGGAGCCTAGTGATTTCCCCAATAAATCTCCCTTTCATGAAACCTTTCTGTGTCTCGTTTATTACAGATGGGAGTACTTCCCTAATTCTGTTGGCTATACATGTAGATATTATTTTGTAGTCAACGTTTAGGAGGGAGATGGGGCGCCAGTTCTTCAGAAATTTTCTGTCTTTGCCTTCCTTCGGCAGGCAAGAAATGTAGCTTTGCTGTTGTAATGGTGATAAGATTCCTGTTCTAAAAGCATGTCGGGCAGATCTTAAAAGAAAAATACCAATGTCATCCCAAAAGAATTTGTAGAAGTCGGCAGGAAATCCATCGGATCCCGGCGATCTAGCTTTTTACCCCTCAGCCCATAGGGCTGTAGGGTCTTGTCGTTGGCATGTACGTCTGGTCGGCCGGACGGACGGACGGCCGTCTGTCAACAATTTTTTGTCCGGGCTAGATCTCAGTTACTATTTGACTGACAGTTCTGATACTCACAGTGAATATCCCTAGTATCCCAGAGATGTGCACTGTCATGTTTATTCCGTGTTACGTCATTTCTTTACAGAGTTATGGCCCTTTGAAATTTCGTGTCACTAACTTTTGTCCGGGCTAGATCTCAGTTACTATTTGACTGACAGCTCTGATACTCACAGTGAATATCCCTAGTATCCCAGACATGTGCACTGTCATGTTTATTTCGCGTTACGTCATTTCTTTACAGAGTTATGGCCCTTTGAAATTTTGCGTCACTAACTTTTGTCCGGGCTAGATCTCAGTTACTATTTGACCGACAGCTCTGATACTCACAGTGAGTATCCCTAGTATCCCAGACATGTGCACTGTCATGTTTATTTCGTGTTACGTCATTTCTGTACAGAGTTATGGCCCTTTGAAATTTTCCGTCACTAACTTTTGTCCGGGCTAGATCTCAGTTACAATTTGACTGACAGCTCTGATACTCACAGTGAATATCCCTAGTAACCCAGAGATGTTGAGTACTACACACACACACTCGACTCTTCCCTGGAATAGATCTTCATCTATGAAGAACGTATTTCGCGTTACGTCATTTCTTTACAGAGTTATGGCCCTTTGAAATTTTGCGTCACTAACTTTTGTCCGGGCTAGATCTCAGTTACTATTTGACCGACAGCTCTGATACTCACAGTGAATATCCCTAGTATCCCAGACATGTGCACTGTCATGTTTATTTCGTGTTACGTCATTTCTGTACAGAGTTATGGCCCTTTGAAATTTTCCGTCACTAACTTTTGTCCGGGCTAGATCTCAGTTACAATTTGACTGACAGCTCTGATACTCACAGTGAATATCCCTAGTAACCCAGAGATGTTGAGTACTACACACACACACTCGACTCTTCCCTGGAATAGATCTTCATCTATGAAGAACTATTCACCAGATCTTTACTAACTTTTCTTGAGGTATCGATCCACACAGTCTTGGATCGATATCCCTTCACAGGATTGATGACTGAAGCCGGTACTAGCAAATACTAATCGTTGAGTATTCTCTTGAATCAACATTAATACATATGTGGGTAAATAAATTTGACAGAATTCAGCAGATTTTTATGTCAACCTGTTATTCGCTGGACATATTGTGCTGAGGGGTCAAAGCACCTTTTAGGTGCAGCCTCATGTTTCATTTGATTTACGGCTTTTGTCAATTCCTGAAAAGAGATTGGACCTTCGCAAGAGATTTTCTCTGCATCTGTAAGATTAACCGAATGGCCAAGAAATAAATTATCGTCCGTTTCAGATATATTTTTCCGTGCCGACACCTGGGTAAACCGACCAACCTCTAAATACTGACATTATACAAGGTCCCAATACTTAAATTTCAAGTATTTTGAACCATGATAACCCAGAACCCTTTCAAAACCGACAAAATAACCTGGTCCCAAGCATGGTCGGTATGCACAGGTTTCACTATATGATCGAAACTTACAGCCAGACATGGTTGGAATATTAAGTGACTGGTATTAATTTGCTCACATTTACAGGGAAAGGGTACACTTAAGTAGGTAGATAAACATAAACCTTAAGGTTGGTATACACACTCATTGACGACTACCAGAGCAACCAAGCAGAGGAACAAAATTTAATTCCACGAAATACAACAATTAGATATTTATTTCATGTATGTTTGGAGTGTCTATTCATGCATGTAGTGTTATTCAGAACTATAATACAGATACGGGTGCACAAATATGTACATTGATAATTGATGTCATTTCTTTCTATGGACATATTGTACAAGATCACCCATTCTTTAAAGGTGACATTTATTCATGAACAATATCAGACCTCTACTTTCCCAGAATGATATTGAAAGGGACGGGGCAATTTATTGCGAAACGGGGCACATGTCGAAGCAAAAAGGTCATGTGATCGTTTATGATAGTTCAATATGATTTGGGACAAGGCTGTATTTGAAAAACCATATTTGAAATACAGAATATTATTAAACAAAATAACAACACAGGGAAACTATTTTTATACACAGCAATATAATGATAATTCCTTACACTATGTATGACACCCATTCCACCGTGACTCGTGTGACACACCTACTCAGTTTTTCGTCCTAAACTATGTGTTACTTAAAGTATTTGTTGAAGGTAATATTATTCACAATATATATATGTTCTGGGGAGACTTATGCTATTAAAAGGAAAAAAAAATATCAAAACCATTTAAGAGTATGGTAAAGAAGTCTTAAAACAACGTGACTCGCATGACAGCTGCAAATTGACATTTTCCAACCTATTGAACAAAACGTCAGATTCGTAGCCCACCACTTCATAAATTCATGTGTTTTATACCCCATGAGATAGAGTAATGATTGCACATGAACTGAACAGTTAAGGTTAATTTTCAAAATTACAGTTAAACAATTTTATTTGAGACACTTTAAAAAAGCCCTCCAGCTTCGGGCAGCATGGTTTGTACCATACCATGTTTGTCTGGCACAGGAGGTAAATTAAAGTGCTAAACAAATTAGGCTCTCTGACGATTCATTGTGATCACCAGTGTCTGTAGGGCCTAATTTTCAAAATTCAATTTTTTTGTAGATTTGGTTAGGTTTATTAGGGTTAGGGTTTTGCTAGGGTATGTTTGTTTTGGGTCATCGTCGCCGTGTGACCGATAAGGTTAGGTGCGGCGTTAAACCAACCAACTAGCCACTTTAAAAAACGTGACTCGTGTGACATCAAAAATGTGACTCGCATGACATTTATCAATATGGGAAGAAAAAGGCATAAACAACAAAATAACCCAAAACAGACTAATAGTTCTTGGACACTCACATAAGACAAGTAAATAAATTACCTGGTCAGTTGCAATCCTAATAACATCAGTTGACTAAAACCTAGTGAAAATCGTAGAAAAATTCTACTGGACAGAAATAGGGGCAACGATTTGGTGTAAGACTCACGAAATATAATTGACAAAGGATCTGCTGCAAGTTGTATTGTCAGTCTTTTGTCCAGGATATTACCTTTTCAATGGGAGGTCTTACACCAAAGCCTTGCCGAAATAGGGCAGTACTGGTGGGCTGATAATGCACTCCGTGACCCCTATTTCAGGGATACTGGACGTCAGATCTCAAAATGTTTTACATATTTATGAACAACAGATATAACTGTAAAAAGAATGTATGTCTGGTTTCTCTTCATTATTTTTGAAAATTAATCCAAAAATATGTCATGGGGGTGGGAATAGCCTGATGTGCACTTTGGGTGGAATGGCTGATGAGCAGATGCACATGCTCGCCATTTCTCACCTAGAATGAACTTAACCCTATCTGGCCTGGGCGATTTGGGGGTGTGTCGCAGCCTGGGGGCGGAAAGTGCCCCCCCCCTATATATTTTCTCTACCACTAAGGCTAGAGCGCTGAAACTTACCACACAGTACCTTGGGTTCAAGCTCTACCGGAAAATGTAAAAAAATCCAAGATGGCCGCCATGATGACGTCACAGTGAGGTCATCTTCTCGGAAGCCATTTTTCGGCCTTTTTGGGGTCGATTTTTTCGAAATTTTCATTTTTCAGATTTTTCTCTCGAAAAAAATCTGATAAAATAGAGAATAATTAGTTTTGCATAAATAATATACTTTTATGGCCTTTTAGGCAAGGAAAATGTGAAGAAATGGACCGAAAAGATGAAAAACACGACTTTCGCGGATACCACATGGCCGCCATTTTGAATTTACCCATGATCCTCTACCCGGGGGTATAAATGACCCCAATAAGATAAGCTTAAAAGTCACCAAGTTTTAGCCTCCTCGGTTTTGTCGTTTCGGAGCAGTAGAGAAAAGTTCACTAGGGGGGGCACTTTCCGCCCCCCCCCCCCAGGCCAGGTAGGGTTAAGGAGAGTAGACTATTACTCGCCTAAATCCTTTCAGATTTGCATTGTTTAATATAGAACTTATAGTCAAGGAGGAGCCTCGGCTCTTCAGACAGCTTGTCGTAAGAGGCGACTAACTGAGGCAACCGTGGGGTTACCGGGTGTGAAAAGGAATAGGACCCCACCCGTGTGGTTCCCGGGTGTGAAAAGGAATAGGATCCAGCATCGTGATATGACTGAAATGTAGTTGAAAGCGACGTTAAATCATATTCACTCACTCACCCTTATAGTCGAGGAGATTAAAGGAGATGGTACCACAAGGCAGGGGTTTGTCTTATACGTGATGCTGTTGAAATAAAAAAAAAAGTGTCCTAAAACTTATTGTTTTAATGTAACAAGAAGAGAAAATATATGTACACAATATATGAAAGTTATGGTGATATATGGACAATAAAAAGTCGTGATATGACTGAAATTTAGTTGAAAGTGACGTTAAATCATATTCACTCACTCACTATAGTCGAGGAGATTAAAGGAGATGGTACAATAAGGCAGGGTTTTGGCTTATATGTGGTGCTGTTGAAATAAAAATAAAAGTGTCCTAAAACTTATTGTTTTAATGTAACAGGAAGAGAAAATGTATGTACACAATATATGAAAGTTATGGTGATATATGGACACTAAAAATCTTCAAAAATGAACACAATATTTAGAATATTTAGTGGGGCTCCCGGGGTTAACCTGGGATGTTGTTGTGCACACCCCAGGTCATGGTAAGAATAGGTCTCAGGTCCTCCGACAGCTTGTCGTAAGAGGCGACTAACTGAGGCACCTGTAGGGTTCCCAGATGTGAAAATGAATAAGTCCCAACGTCATTATATGACTGAAATATAGTTGAAAGCGACATTAAAGTTAAACGATATTCATTCACTCCGATCGGGGAAATGATATATGTATATATATATATCACTGTTATTGATGGGAAGTTTTTCTTTACAGGAGATGACTTTGCTGTTATACAACAAGAGATTGTAATGATGAAAGAATGTAGAAATCTGAACATTGTGGCTTACTTTGGCAGTTACTTGAGGTTAGTGTCCGTTTAAAAACATTAGTGCGTATTGAGGTTATCAAGCACAGTCTGCCTGGTGGTTTCCTTAAAGGGTAGTAAATCAAATATAATGTGGCATTTTTGAAGTGTTGTACAATCACGCATTACACACATGAAGTATTCACATGTTAAATGCTGAATAGAGTCAAATGTTTACTTAACGTGAGTAGTATTGGATGGCTTATGAGCTATAAATTATATTTTCGAGATTAAATGTTTAACTTTTGTGTTGAACAAGACTTTATCTCACAGCTCATTCATGTGTTCATGATACAACTTATAATTCAATTGTGAATGATTAAAGAGGTAGTACCGTCATTTAAAAAATATTTGACAGCAAATAACATATTTCGATAGAAGTTATTTAGTAGTTGAGATTAACTATGGTGAACGTTTTTCTGGGACCTCATTTCTTAATATCACGTGCATTGAAATCACACTTCTGACATTCTCTGAAAAACGTGACAGCACCCGCACTTGGCTCCAGTTCCTGAGATGACGTCACAAAACACGCATTGGCATTCCGGGCGTGATGCTTTGCAATGTCATACTCGATCTTAGAACTTTTATTACTCTATATCTGGTCACGTTATCCAACATAATCTCAGTCATTTCCCATTTTAATGTTCACTAGGCCGAATTGAAGAATCTGACAATACTGGTCCCTATAAGAAATACAAGACTTCACGACTTGAAGTTGTTTTGGCAAATGTTGCAAGTGATCATGCTGTTCAGTTTACCCGAACAATTAAAATCACGCTACTACCTCTTTAAATAATTTCATTATACTATATGTATAGTGTATCCCACACATTGTACCACTATGATATTACAGCAATTGATGATAATATGACTGAGGATCTGCACAACTACCGTATCATCAACTTGGTGTTATATACGATCATTTTCAAGAATGCGCTTTATCATAATTTCTAATCACTTTCGTCATTTCATTGTGATGATCCAATGTGTATTTCATTATCCTGCCAGGAGAGACAAACTCTGGATTGCCATGGAGTATTGTGGTGGGGGATCTATGCAAGACATATACCACAGTAAGTCACCCGATTTATCAGGTATTCCCAATATACTACTCTGTTCTGGAAGCAAATTACTTGATTCGTCATAGATAAGCCGACCTAAACAAATTGCGTCTCTCATTCAGGTCGCTTGAAGGTTACGCAAAATGAATTTGCATAACTGTTTTTGCTTATACTTTAACATGGACAGCCTAATTTTTCGACGCGTAATAAGTTGACAACATGAATCTGGTGTTATTAAATGTTTTACATGTATGTATACAGTTATTTATTTCTTTTACCTGGCCCTGGACAGGAAGTAGAACAATGGCTTTTTGTTAGACATAAATGAATTATTTTATGGAATTTAATTGCCAGCAGGGACTGGAAAGCAACAAGAGCTGCTCCAAGTGGATTTTATTTTATTTTTTTCAAGATTAAAGCAATAAAAAAATAAACTGGACTTTCGAAGTTCCTCCCCTTTCTTTCTGTCTCTCGCCTGCTAGTCCAGTTTTATTTTTATTTTTAGTATCGCCTCCAATGTTCAAAAAAAAAAAAAAAAAAACAAATCCGCCCATGAAACAAGAAGTAAAATTAGTATGTCCTAAACCAACTCTGCCATTACCATCATCTGACAAATTGGAGGATAACCTCTTCTCAGATTTGGGTTCTGTGTATTGTAAATGCCACCATCTTTGTTTTGGTTACTTTCAGTTACCGGTCCCTTATTAGAACCCCAGATAGCCTTCATCTGCAAGGAGACTTTAAATGGATTAAAGTATCTTCACAACCGAGGCAAAATGCATCGGGATATAAAGGTAAGTATTGTGTACAGTTGCAGTCAGAGTCTGGAATGTCTGAACTAAAGTACTCTTCTTAAAGGGAACGTAAACTCTGCGGTAAAACACCGCGGGAATTATACAACAATCCCGATAGATTTAAAAAATCGTGACAAATATTTTTTCTCATTTTTTTCCAATGAATGAGACAGACGCAAACATAGAAAATACCGTGATTTGGAATTTCTTGGGGGCGCCGCCATGTTTGTTTTGGGCAGGATTTTTATCCAATGGGAAAGCGTAAAATTCAGTTGTGCCGATAATCTCCTACGTCATCGGACATTCTCTGTGTCGAGATAACATGGCCGAATATGGTCGTTTTCATGCACTCATCCGTTCCCTGACTAACAGAGGCAATGTTATCGATTAGCTTTGATGTAGAATACAGCCTGATTCTAACAGATATTCTACGATGCCGGGCTGCTCTGCATTTGGCTGTCACAATGTACCAGGTAATCCCGACACGTCGCACTGTCATCCTCGTTCATGTTTGTAAGCTACGGTCTCGAATACTGCACCTCTGCAAATTGACGCGTTTTTACCTCCAGAGGCAGAAGAACTAGTGTCCACTGACGTCACGATTCTTCGAACATGGAGGCCTCTATGTTCGTCCAGTGTAACGAAGTTAAGACGTTTAGTACTGCTTTGAAAAAATTGTAAAAAAATATCTGATAAACGATTTGGATTCTATGAGGAAAAAGCTTTAACTGGCCATGCAAGTTTCACCAGAGTTTACGTTCCCTTTAAATGAGGCCATCAGAACATCTTTTGACATACATATGTAGCCGAACATTTGACATTGCTAGAAGGACTACTGCTATTGTAAATATGTTGCGTGTATTCATTATTAGACATTTGGATTGTATAGTGTTACTTTTTCCCTGCTGCCTAAATGGGTATTAGATTTCAAATAAACTTGTCGTACCCTCATGGCGGTTTTGTTATTTGATATTTTAACCCTCTCTGGTGATCTGTGCTCCACCACAGTTAATGTACCATTACGTGATCAAGTTCTCTCTCCAGTGTTTTCTGGGCTTGATAAAATGATTTTCTTATTGACATATTGTATTCCTTGACAGGGCGCCAACATATTGTTAACAGATGAGGGAGATGTCAAATTAGGTATGTCTGTTTATGGAACATTATGTCAGATGGAAATACAGAAGATAATGTCAGACTGAATTTTTTTTGGTAACTTTTAACACTTGAATGCTCGCTGTAAATTTTGTAAATAGTAACCAAGAAAAGAGATTGGGAATTTCGTGAGATGAGTACGGTAACCGCAATCCCTCTAATAATTTAATCACTTAAGGATGTCTGCTGGTGGTGTTTGGCTTTGGCAGCCATTTTGCCCGTTTTTCCTATTGGGTTATCTCCCTTTTCTAGGTTAAGAGATAGGGATTTCCTTTAAAAGCCTTCTAGCCGAGAATTTTGCACAGCAACATCCATCCAATTTGATAAATTTTGATAGACATTGTGATTATCTGCAAAACAGTTAGAATATAAGAAAAAGTTAAATACTATTTATATTAATTTTTCATGAATATGCTTCAAAACTAGGGCTATTCCCAATGATTTCTGGGTTATCAAATTGAGCATGAATCAGTCCACTTAACGTTGCTTATAGCCAAAAAATGCACACCAACCTATATATATTTTTTTTCTCATATTACACAATTATGAATGCAACAACACACATTATTCAAAAAGTTAATTACTTTGATTTACCACCAGCGGTCATCCTTAAGAACACTTATCCTATCTAGGAGCCAATTCCCCAAAATATTCTGTTTATTTATCAGAGATTACCTGACATGTAAATATATTGTAGTTGATCTTAGTTCAGAAATTCGTCTAATGAAAATGTTCTCGTATGATTGAATTGTAATGTAAATTTGGACTGCGTGTTTGTGTATTCACAATTTAATTTTTTTGTTTTAATATTGAAATTATGCATTGTTAAATTCATATTTTCAGCTGACTTTGGTGTGTCTGCCCAAATCACAGCAACTATTTGCAAACGGAAGTCTTTCATTGGAACACCGTATTGGTATGTAACATACATGAAAGCCATTCCGCAGTAACTACATATAACTATATGTATACTGTGTTTGACCTGCTGGATCCTTTTAAACCTGGGTTCCATATATTCTGTATGTAGTGCTTGTATCACTGAGTTTTTGGCCCCCACCATGTAAGTGAGAGGGGAGTATGGTCTTTCCGTCCGTCTGTACGTCCCAAAGGTTGCGTATGTAATATCTCAATAACATAGACGGCTAGAGCTCGATCTTTGGTACAGTGCTATCGTAAGAGGTCCTCTAGTCCTACTTCACTCTGGACTGACCTATGTTCAAAGGTCACAGGTCAAAATGTGAATCAAATAACATAGCTAGAGACTGGATATTTGGAACAATGCTTGCTCTCACTGATGACCTATTTTCAAAGGACACAAAGGCCAAAATGTGAATAGCATTGTGAACACAATATCTCAATAACAAAGACAGCTGGTCTGGAGACTAGATATTTGACACAAGTCTTCCTTGTGAAGGCCTCTAGGTCACTGACCTTGACCTATTTTCAAAGGTCACGGAGGTAAAAATGTAAATAGCAGTTATATTTTGTTGTGAGCACAAATCGTGGAGACAACTTCACCTAGAGTTTGATGCTGCTTATGACGACCCCTAGGTCACTCCGACTGATGACCTATTTTCAAAGGTCATAGGGCAATATGTGAGTAGAGGTAATATATCCTCCTGAACACTATTTGAACTTGAGCTTTAACTCAGTTATTGCAGGGGTTCATAGACGTCACGTTTTACCGCCGTTATTCGGCTGTAAAGATAGTAAAAAATTGAATACTGACAGTAAAAAACTCAAAAGGTTACGTTTTGGACAAGCAATACTCAATATTTTTGACGAAAACTCAATCCTCGAAATGGTGCAAATCATTTCAATGATATGAAAACCATCGCCGATCCTTTGACAGTCTGACTTCATAGGTTTGGGGATTTCCAATTCTGAAAATAATTTCCATCTCCGCGAGTTCTTGAAGGATTCTACCTCGACGTATGCTTTCCGCTACTATCAATACCCGACGGCAAGGTTTGCGAGATATACTTTTGGGGCCGGGAATTGCCGATTCAATGACTTTGCATAATCAGAAGTCGTTAGCCAATGAGCATCAAGAGATTACCTGGCCCCGAGGTAAATGTAACCCCGGGATTTTTTAAAAAAAAAAATTCTGAAACTCGACGAGTTCAAGATTCCCCATCCTTGACAGCTGCTAGATCTTCTCCGGAGGTCGCCTGGTGATGTAAGGATTTTATAGCATCTCTTCCAAGCGTTGTATGATAATTATCTTTGATTGGTTTTGATAAGTTTGCCGCTGTTGTTGTTGCTGCAGACACGAGGTCCAGGGGAGGTAACTTTGTTATACCAAATAAGTTGGGGGAAAAAATTGATTTCCTACAAACAATACCATGGATTTGGAATCGATTTTTTTGTTTTGTTTTTTAGCTCTGTTTATTTTTTTCTACAAATTCCTTATAGTACCAGTGGACTAGATTGGATAAACAACATTCTTTTCTATCCAACGATGTTTTTAATTTATGTCCAAATTTACTCTCTCCAATTTCTCTATTCACTCCGCTCTTATTATATCTTGAATGGTCTTAATTGTCTTATCAGTCATAATCAACATAAATGATGATATTTTTAGTTCATTGACGTTTCACGTTCTTTGTATCTTCATTACTGCAAAAGACCATTTATACTATCAAATTGACACAATTTAATTGACAGTCTAATTTCTGAGGCTCATTATGAGATGAAGTAGTTATTCCCATCGGCTTCTTGCCTCTTTCCTACGTTTCAATGGTACTATAATTGTTATAATTGGGATGGATATGCAGGGTGGTAAAAAATTTCAAAAACTCAATACAACTTAGTGGAGTGGCCATAAAAACAGAAAAAACTGAAATGGAGTACAAATAAACCTCAATATTTTAACTAGGGTGGTAAAAAAGTTGACGTCTATGAACCCATGTATTGCTGCAATTCCACTTAAGGGCTTTGTCGAGAGAGTTTTATTAATGACTGTAAGCTGCTCCACTTGTATTAGTCAAAAACCTGGTATAAAAAAGGGTGGAGATTGGGGAGAGTAGAGGCTTGAGAAACAGTTTAACAGGAATATATTTCCTATTTAAATTAGGTATTGGGACAGTTTAGTACATATTTTCTCCTAGCCCTAGTAGGGAGAAAAGGTTACTTATTCGAGAAATAAATTACTATCTATAACTGTAGCTTCACTTGATCCTAGATACATGTGTGGTGTTATACACATTGTATTAACATGCACACCTTTATCTATTTCTCTGTCTTGATTGTAGGATGGCCCCAGAGGTGGCGGCTGTGGAGAGGAAGGGGGGCTATAACCAGCAGTGTGATATCTGGGCTGTAGGTATTACAGCTATAGAGTTTGCTGAGCTTCAGCCTCCCATGTTTGATCTCCATCCTATGAGGTAAGCGTTCTGATAAATACAAGTGCCATATACCCAGTTTGACATCCATGAAAATTATTCTGGGCAGTGGATATTAATATTTTTCTCTAACACAAAATGTGAATGTCTTTATTTATGGGAGATCAACGATTGCACACTTGCCATGTTAGCATTACAAAATCATAATTGTGTTTGTCAGTTATCGATATCTTGCCACAAGGTGTTGCTTAGTTTTCTGTTCCATCCACATAGAGGCCAAACTTGAAAATTCCATGTGCAAATGAGATGACTCCTTGCAGTGTAGGAAATTAGGGTTGCAACTATGCATATAAAGTTTGACAGAACACAATGTTGTATGTACTACAGGGTGCACATCTCTGCTCGATGTGCATGTAATTAATTTCCCTGAATCCGAACCTTGCCTTGATCATATTTGATCGACTTTTTCTAGTTACAGACAGGAAATCATCTTCCCTATAAGTGAGTAGGTCCTATGTGAGTACGAATTAAATGTATTTCAGGTATTTTTTTAAGTATTATGCTAGCTTGTAAATAAATCATTTCCCTTTTCCAGAGCCCTGTTCATTATGTCCAAGAGTGGTTTCAAACCTCCACAACTCAAGGACAGGAATAAGTGGTAAGTGGCGATTGTTTCAAGCAACATTATTCATTGAATGCATGATATACTGGCATTTTCACCAGACTATGTATCTGGTTTCTCAACACTGTTCTTCTTGCTGTGTTGTAGGTCCGCAGAATTTCAAAACTTTGTCAAAGTAGCTTTAACCAAAAACCCAAAGAAAAGACCAACTGCTGAGCGATTATTAGAGGTGAGCATTTTATTTTGTGACATAATTATTACATTTTGTATAGATTTGCCTCATAATTCATACAATAACTCCGTCTTGAATACATAAAGAAAAAATGCATACTTTTTATTTGTCTTTTGTCTTAATATAAGAGACTGGGTACAAGATTTGAATGGGCAAGCCTTTTCAATATTGCCAAATATCCACACACATTTCTTTTCTATAAAAGCTATAAAATTGAAGGATTATGAATACTTTATGTCCATACTTGTTGAAAATATTCACAAGTGTGGTGAAAATATATATAACGCTTCAAATGAATCGTGGGTTATATTCAAGTTACCAGAGTTCTGAGTGGTTGATTTGAAGTTTGAAAGCAATAGTTTTCACTATCTTCTTTGGGAAAATTATTTGTCCACATAGAAGTTTGTCTGTCCATTTTAAGGGGTTCCCAATACATTGTTGGTTATGTTCGAATTACTGCAGTCTAAAGGATACCGAACTTCTGCCCATTTCAGCATCAATTCCTCCAGGGAGTGTTGACTCACCATGTCACCAAGGAGCTATTAGAGAAAGCGTACAACCCTGTAGAAGTCCACAACCCTGAACCGACGGAAAATGACGAGGAAGGGGTATGACTCCTTACCATAGACATGTTTTGTGACAAAATCATTGTTTCTGTCTAATATTTTGATTCAGTAGAGTCAACAAGTTTCTTATCCCAGGGCTGGATATTGAAGATGACAGCGACGTATGACATCTGACAGTAGTTTTAATTTATGAAATAATGTGAGGCTATAACTATTGAAAGAGAGTAAAATTGATCTATTTATTACCTTGATATTTCTTCAAGTGATGACATATTTTTACATGTTTATGGTGGTTTGGTATTTGAGTAACATGCAGTTAAGATACATGAACCATTGAGAAAAGATTGCTGACTGTGCGATGTGAGTTTGCGTCTTCAGTGCTAAGATTTGAACTTGATGTACACAATAATGCTCTGGACTTGAAAACTGTTACGGTGTTTAGCATGTCTGTGATATTTCTTGCATTTTTCATCCACAGTTATTAGAAGATGTGCCAAAGAGGATATCCTCTAAACGCTCAGCCAGACATAAAGAGAGGTCAAAGTCAGAAATTAACAGTAAGCATTGATAATCAAAGGCAACATTGAATATATGTCTAGCTTGAATTAAGTTTACAACATAAAAAGTTTGACCTTCAATGAACAGTACGATATTGCTCAACAGTTTATCCTCTGTTGTACTAATGAACTGAACAAGGCAATATAGAATCATCAGACTTTTGATGTATTAATATGTGTATGTCCGTCCATGTCAAATTCCATAATGATCCAATTTTGGGTGAAGATAACTGTTGATGGTTTGAAACCGAACTTGCGCAGACGACTCAATTTGTGAATAGCTAAGTTTGAATGTCCACTTTTTCTGTAACACCTAGTTAAGTTTCACATATTTCATAGCTTGATGAAAGACATGTATTTGTGTGTAAACAACAATCTGTGTTTTTTCTACAGTGGAGGCTGTAAAGTTCAACTTTGAAACCCCTATAGACTCGCAATCTGAACAGGTATGTGAAAGTTGTTTTACAGAAAAACAATCTATCTGACTATTTGTAAATTAACAATATTTTCTGTAACGTGTCTCTGTTCTTTCCCATGATACAGTATTTGCACACTGTTGTAAATGCCTTATTAGTGATGGTTTTCGTGGTCAGGGGTTTTTCCACAAAGTTTAATTCATGCAAATACAACCCCATTGAGTTAATTTACATGCATGTATTGCACATGCATGAATAGAAGACATTTGATCAAAAACTCTGAAAATCTGCAGAAATTGAATTGAACTACAATGTACTAGTATCAGTAAAAAAAACAACATAACAATTTAGTTCGGTTGTATCAAAAACATTAATTATTTCTGTATTATATTTGTCTGAACATGTCTAAACACCGGAAGTGAATCTGCTGTAATTGTCAGGGGCACATGATCATGGCTCGGCTTTCCTTATTCTCGCACTGATTTTAACTGCCTGTAATTGGCCTACTGACTGCTAGAGAAACTTTATATGTTTTATCCAATCGTTTTGCTGTAATGCTTGGTTCATGTTGGATTGGACAAGTGATACAGCAGACAAAAATATGAACTTATAAATCCGCAGTCTGGATTTGAAATGGGCCAAATGTTCCTTGCTTTGTGTGAGGTTGCCAGCCCAGTGCCACAGGCGATTGTTCTCCAGCGCCCTTCAGGGACAGATTTGTTATGAAATTCTTGACACACATGACTACATTCAATCTGATCTAGGATATATCCCTTTGATTTTGGTAACTGCGGTAAATAATATCCAAAATGTTGTTTATAAATTCAATTACCATTGGCCCTCAGTAAAAGTATGTTCAAAGAGCCCTCTAGTGGCCATTAGGCAAATATTTGGCAGTATGAGTCAGTGGGGTAAGAAGAGTAAGGGACGTTGTGACATGAGCTGGTTAAGGTGGCTCCCTGGTTACACGAATGACTGTTCTGCGCAGCCTCTTGCGCATAACAATTACCTCCCTTGTTATCGTACTCTTGTGAGCGAATGGATAGAATGAGATACTTTGACATGCAGCGTTTACGTTTCAGCTGCTCGTTTTGTAAGCAATTGATACATTATCCCTTGTGACGTCATGACGTCGAATGGCAAAATCATTGTTGGCGTGGCATTTGTCGACGTCATGACGTTGCATTGTTGGGACTTCATGCAAAATGGCGGGAAAAAGTGTGGGAGTAGGTAGATTCAGAGCCCCATTCATGCCCTTTTTTGGATGGCGACCTACCTTAAATTTGAGTTATTCAAAAACTACATGTTTCAAGGAATACATATTTAAAAAATGAGAAAATTGACATGACTTTTGAATATTCTGAAAACAATTATGTCTCAAGTATTGGGTGTTTTACATAGTATTCACATTGTACCAATTTGCCACAGGTACACGTTATACAACCTGAAATTTAGAAAAAAGTAATACGCTATGCCCCAATTTTTATATCATTTTCTGATATAAGATGAACTTCCCGAGCTATAAAAAAAATATGAGAAAAATGACATGACTTTGCACCGAAACCAGGGAGCCACCTTAAGGAGTATAATGTGTTGAATCTAAGTTTGTGTTTCACTGTTGTCTCACCTGACTGTTCTATCATTGCCAGAGTCCTGGAGGCTATGAGTTAGCCCAAGCCTGGGGGCTCACTGGAGATGATGACAAACAGGTAGGTACCTACAATGTTTGATGGAGGACTGAATGACACAGTCCAGGGCTAGCATTAGGTGTGGTATTGGCTAACTTTATGAACTTGAACAAACGTGTATGTGAAGTTACCAACGAAGGTGAGGATCAACAAATAAAAGCGGTATCATTTCCAAAAATGTACCTATCTCATAGTCCCCATCAAGCCCCTTTGTGGCTTTGCGGGACAAGTGTTGTTCTTGTCCAGTTGTAAGTTATAAGCCTTTCAATGTTTGCTGATTTCAGTGGGGTTATTCAGCGGAAGGCAAAGGGAGACAAATCTTGTAATCCATGGAATATTGGTGTCATTTATCTCATTGAAATACAATATCAGGATATGACTATTCATCAGTGGAAGTATTGTAATTCTCCTGAAACCTGATGATGTAGATCCCCTACATCCATGACAATAAAATCCGACTTCTATCCCTTGATGCAATGCAGGCCCCCAACATCAATGACAATTAAATGGCTGGTGGGGATTGTTACACAATTCAATTAGCCTCCCTCGTGTAGCGTGATAGCAAGGTCCCTGGACTGGCACAGTCGGAAGAGCAAGCTTTAATTTGGTGTATCGGATTACATATTGGACGCCTTGCGGCACATATACTGCTCCTTGACAATATAATTCAGTGCTGGCCGTGAGAAGCGAGCGGTTGCTCGCGCGCGCCTCATGCTCACCTAAATTCCAATTATGGCGAGTATTGAAGCACTCGCCATAATTTGTCAAAAAAATTTTTAGTCAAAGTCCAAATGTGAACCATTTTCACTACTAAAATATTGTTTAGAAGAATGTCCAATTACAGATTAGGGAGACAAACTATCAAGGTCCAGTGATTTAGTCACAAGCGTGTCAGTTGTCACGTTTCATTCCGAAAGTAAAAGCAGTACCGGGTATGTTGTTGTTGTTGTAAATCTACACTTGCCTCATGGTGGAGTTCTGTGTTATTTGCACAGTTACTCTGGCCGCCATAAGCTCTTGTATATTACTTCATATCCTTTGCTTTATACTGGTGTCAGTTTTATTGGGTTCTGGTCAACAACTTTTCAAATGCCAGTCTCAAAAAACATCGTTTGCAGTGATCCATCACAGAGCAGAGCATATGGTTATTTACAAATTCACCAAATTGCGGATTTGAGAAAGATTCGCAAGCGGACCTGAGAAAAATCAGCGAGCAGACTTTGCAAATAGTTTAGTTTCTGTAGTCAGTGTTTTTACTTTAATTTGTTATTTATAAATCTAAAATATCAATTATCATCAGCTACAAAAGGAACCATAACTTAAGAAAAGCCCAATAAAGCTACGAAAGTCATGTATTCTCATTTTACCGATAATAAGAAAATGTTTTCCTGGCTCTTGGAGTCTAATTTGGCAGTATAATTTGGAGTCACTCACCTAAACCTTTTCCAAGGAGAGTGACGGTCACTCGCCCATACTCGCCTTACAGCTTTTTGAGGCGAGTGATGGCTAGCTCTCCTGCATTTTCCTCACGGCCAGCACTGTAATTAGTTTCGTGTTACATAAGTGATGGTAGATTTCTGGATAAGTGATCACCTGTCATGCAAATGAATGAGTGCACAATTTATCACGTGAATGAAAGAAGTATAATACGTCATCAGGGTTCAGGTCCGTTATAAGCGATTGCGGCACCATGCGTTACACGATTTGCTCCCCATTGCCACTGCTGGAGAGCCCCATTCTCCAACCATAGAGTTGGTTGTGTACATTTTTTCCGTTGTCTCTGAACAGTGCCAGTAATGAACAGGACAGCTAAAGCATGCTATTATTGAATGCATATTTAAATGTCTTTTGTCTAATTTGTCTAATGTCTAATTTTTTTTGTCTACAGGAAGACCCTTATGATGTTGCTCAAGCCTGGATGGAGGATTCTGTATCAAAAAAGTAAGAGAATATTGTAAATCCATACAGCCAGCCATTTACACATTGTAACATGTCACACAATACAAATAACATGTCACACAATACAAATACATGCTGAACTTCACTGTCTGAATCTGTAAATCTTCATCAGAGATTTACAATGATTGTTATATGTGAACACCTGCACTAACTTCATTTCTCATGGAGACCAAGTTGTGGTAGATATATATATATATATATATATATATATATATAAAATTTAATACAGCTATTTTGTTGTGCATAGTTCCTTTGCTAAGCAAATTGTATCTCAGCTCATAAATACATTTGAAGAAACCATTTTGATATTCGCCTGTGCTATAAGAGCATTGGAGATCCATTCGTACACTGAATAGAACATCGTTTAATGACTGTGTGTTCACGTGGCTAACAGGTATTAAATGTATATAAATTCTCATTACAAGTACAGTGTAATTCCAATATGCAACTTTGTCCATTCATCAGCCTAGTAACATGTAGTACAAACTCGTCCATCTTTTACCTGTTTGATGTTTGTTAGTGATCAGAACAATAGCTAACCTAGTCATCAAATTCTGTATTGAATGTCTCACTCAGTAAATATCATTACATGATCACCTGTTAACAATTATCCTACATTATTAAGGATACTGAACCCTCCTGCAGACACTTTTACACACCCTCTAGAATTTGTCTTTATACAGCTAAAAGTAAGCCTTATAGCTATGGTAATGTATACATTTGTTGAAAGGCATTCCTTAAGGATTCCAAAAATATAAATTTGTTCACTGTAAAACTGTAGGTTATGAAGATATTCAGATTTAAAAAAAAAATTAAAATTTAATTTAAATTTTAAAAATGCTATTTTCAAAAAAGTATTCAACTAACTTACACCATCATTTCCTGTAGAAGACAACTCCGACAGGAAATCTGTGTCTCTCCGTTTTGTCAATTTTAGTCTAGTTCTTATTCTATTGACATTTAATTCAACTTCAAAGTTTAAAACTGAGTTCCTCAATTTTGTGAAGAATTATTCCATTAAATGTCAATAGAATGAGAACTAGACCAAAATTGATAAAACTGTGACACGGATTTCCTGTTGGAGTGGTCTTCTACAGGAAATGAAGAAGTAAGTTACGATAAGTTGAATACTTTTTTGAAACTAGCATTTTGAAAATTTAAATTAGATTTAAATTTTTTTTTTTTAAACCCGAATATCTTCGCAACCTACAGGTTTACAGTGAACAAATTTATATATTTGGAATCCTAAAGAAATGTGCTTTCAAGAAATATATACATTACCACAGCTATGAGGCATACTTTTAGGCAAGGCTTTGGTGTAAGACCGCCCATTGAAAAGGTAATATCCTGGACAAAAGACTGACAATACAACTTGTGGCAGATCCTTTGTCAATTATATTTCGTGAGACTAGTCTTTTGTGTTAAATGCCGTCATTTTCATCTGACGCCGATACAGCTCACCAATCCCTAGTGTACGAGTTGTCACAGCGAAACAGCTCACCAATTACCAATATACGAGTTGTCAGAGTATTTCCATCATAGCTCTCTAGATTTGTATCTAATACCGCTTATGCCGGCGCTAGGGGCCGTGTGGTCATATCATCCAAGTTGTCACATGAACAGGTGCAATAAAAGCGTACCTGAGATACAACACATATCACGAATCGTTAGATTCTTGGTATGTGCTTTAGAATAGGTTAACCGGAAGACTATACTGTGAAGTCAGGTGACTCTGTCAGTATGTCGGCACCTCTTCCCACTTCCCTTATATGTGTTGTAATTACACCAAATCGTTGCCTACTTTTAGCTGTATAAAGACACTTTCTAGAGGGTGTGTGCAGGAGGGCTCAGTGCCCTTAAGCTCATTAGTAATATGCTTCTACATCTGCATGTCATGTTACAACATTGTATTCACGTGTATATCACCAACTAAACACACATACATCATCAACATATGGTTAACTGTTATCACATGTCATATCATGGATTTATGGTTTATCACAGTTTAACTAATCGTTGCTAGATTTGGGTACACCTAATCCGCCCAATCATGCCAATAAACTTGTACTCTCATCTCAATTGACAAAACACACCCAAGATAATAGATACATCTGGTACAATTTGATTTATTGTTACCGGCTTTGATATGTTGTCTGCAAGATAAATATTTAATCTATTTTGATATGAAGTGATCTATGGAGATATTAAAAGTCCATGAACCCGAGAGATTAGGCATCATTGAATTGTAATTTGCTGGTGTCTAGAAATGGTGGACATGTTTAACTCAATAATGAAGTGTCATTTCTGAAGTAGGTTCTGGTTGCATTTCAGTCATTTCTTCCCATTAATCTTCCCGTAATGGCCATCATGAAAGAAACTCTTTCCATAACTTGTTATGTTGATAGGAGAATGTGTTTGGGAATGATTGACATCCACTGAGGAAAAGGACTAACTCGGATATATATCCCACTTTGGATATTTTCTTTTCAATTTCTCCATATTTTAAAGCTGGCATATTTTGCTAGTTATTCTGTTCGTATAAAGACATACAACAGTGGTGAATGATGGGAAGCATACTGCAACAACAACACGAAAAAATAATGCACGTAATTGTAATAACTCAACGTTGAACAACGTAATCCATCATCCGGTGGCACCAGTCCAGGCGACATACTTTCAGTTTTCTCTGTATAACAAAAATGGACAGAATTTGATACATTGGCATCTCACTGCGATTATTCTTCCTGGGGATCATCTTCCTGGGGATCATCTTCCTGGGGATCATCTTTCAGCCACAATCGGTCATTGGTGACCTCAAATAAACAGTAATTGACTTACACAGCAATGTGTATATATATGTTCTTGTATTAGATTACGTAGTCCTTGAGTCCCCGAAAGTGGAAAGTTGCGCATCCACACATCTGTCCTATATCACTCCATGTTGAGGTCATACAGCTTCCTTGAACATTTTCCTATTTTCAACTTTTCCCTTGGCATCAAGAGTTATCCATACTTATTTTATCCGGAAAGGGGGGGGGGGGGGGGTTTCGATCATACAGTATTTATCTAGATAGAGAAATTATGTTATCATTGATGTCTGGATGGGTTTTTTCTTTGCTGATCTTTCTTTGTCAAGCTTTCATGCCTTCATTTTATTCCCATGACTAAACTAAAACTAAATATTAGGCTATTGACAATTGATTCCTTGTTTCCATCAGCCTGTTTTTCAAAAATGAGAATGTTTAAACAAATAAGTTACCTCCCATGATGGGATTTTCCACTGCAGTATGTTATTTTCATCAATATTTCCATTTCCGTCATCAGATTTGATGTGTCTTTGAGGTTGTTGAACGAAATGAGGTAGGCTTAAACATTTTACTGGTTTCAACATGTTCGAAGTTAGTAATTGCACTTGGAAAGTGTTTTAAAGTTGGAAAAACTGCAAATAATGAAAATAAATGAAAATAATGAGAGAAAAAAAATGGGCGGTAGGTAAAATGGCATGTGAGCAGCTGATGGGAAACAAGGGATCAAGTGCGGATGGCCTTGTGGACAATTTTGTCTGTTGTGCGTACTAACATAACCTTCATTCTCGGTTTTGCTCAGAAAACTTTCCATTTGTCTTATTTGAGATGGTGGAATGTGTGATATGGCATGTAGCCCCATTATTATCATCTATGCTAATATTTTTCTTACATACAGTCCTGTTAGAGAGTACGGTACCACCATCCATTTAATTGTGACGGAATCACGAGAACTGCCACTTGCATCAAGTTCATTGATCGATCAGCTTAAACAAAGATACATTTGACTTTTTCATTTAAATCTTTCAAGAATTTATTTCACCTTCATTCTGTCATTCATCTTGGTCGTTATATTTCTTTACATATATTCAGGTAGACCAAATAAATGTCTTGTAACTGACAATATGTTCATTAACTCATCAGTATATGTGAAATATCATTCATTATCACAGCTGGAAAATTATATATTCAAATCAGATAGATTTGAATGTGAACGCACAATTTCTCCCAATCTTCTCTGTATCTGCATTGAAATCTCCGAAGATATGCCTTGTTATTTTCCACATTTGGATATTATGTTAAGTTACGTGAAATATCGTGTCTCAGACGCTACACATATAGGCATATAAATCCCTCAAAGTTGAAATCTGGGACATTTTCTCCTAGATCAGTTAGATCATCTTCATTACACAAAGCGAATTTCTACATTCCCACAAACTTCCCTTGATATATCAGGCCCTTCAATGTCCAAAGAACTTATAAATAGACATGAGACGTCACTGACCGCAAAGGAATTTTAATTTCAATATGTGGCATAGAAGCGAGTTATGAGTTGACTGGTCCTAAATATTGCGCCAACACAACAACCATAATATGAGGAATGACATCCTCAGGAGGTTCATAGGTGAAATTTACACCTCAGATTTTCAACACTGAAAGTAATCAGATAATGTCAAGGCAGGTTTGAAGCGGGAACGTAGAAATTGCCTTGATCAAATGAAGATGAGTTACTTGTACATCCTACTCTCTTCTCTCAGGATTGGTATGGCCATGAAAAAAACCTGAACGGTCCTGAACGAATGTTGAGGAAATAAATCAAAATGAAAAGTTTAATATTTTCGGGGAACAAGTGCTGAATGTTCTCTCCCCATCCTTTCTCATAATATGTTACATATTCGAGTATACAATTTTGGTGTCACCATGGGGATAAGATATCCCAACCCTGTGGAAACATTATACTTAATGATTATGATCAGAGGAGATTGGACAAACTTGTGCATGTGTAGGACAGGGGAGAGAACTCTGACTGATGTAACTTTTCTGTGCTACACAGGACGTTATTAGAATGTGTAGATGAGGAATTACAATACAGGTAGGCTGGCTAATACTCTCTATATATTTATATCCCAGGTTAACCGCTAATTCCTGTTATCATATAACCAGTTGGTCTAGTTACCTAGTAGCCCCCCCCCCCCTCCCTATGGGATGTACTAATACTAATGAAATACTACCCGGAGAGGATCCTTGACTGGTCAGAATTGGATTGTTACTGCCCTCCCTTCCCTTCCTGTAGAGATTTGTATGGGCTGCTTGAAAATATATGTAACACTTCGGGTTGTGTTTAAAAATATTGATGGCATTCTTGAATATATCAGTTGCCAACCTTTGTGCTGGGGTTGAAAATTAGTTGTCTTTCCAGTGCAAAACCTTATCTGAGGACATTAATCAAAGTTGTTTGGGCAACACATCAAGGAAATCAAAATGCATGACATGGAAAATTATCGTCTGAGACTGGGAGAATCTCTGATTTTCAACCTCTGATATACATCAGCCTGCTAATATTAGCTTATTAATATTATATAACCCTAGAAGGAATGCATGTTTTCTGTTTATTTGACTGAATTTGATTTCTAGTGTTTCCAAGTTTAAATTTAGACGTGCTTAACTCCCCTCCCCTACCTAATCAGACCAAGCTAATGCTTAATATCCATACTAAAACTAACAGGTGATATTGTATTAACACTGCCTATTAGGTAGGTAACATGCCCAAGTGTCAAGCAACATTTTGACAATAATGTGTTGCTGATTCATCTTTTGGGCAACATAACACACTCAAGTGTCAACTGACATTTTGAAAAGTACATTTTACCAACACATTGTGTTGAACAACGACTGTATGTGCACATCAAAGTATAAACATGACAGAAATTCAAAGTGACAGCCCACAGAGGACATAGAATGCTTTGTACCTGGTTGTACAGCTTGCCTTTAGAAATTATTCTAACAGGGTGTGAAATGAGTGGATGAGTACTAACCTGGGCATTCAGCTAGCAAACCTAGTCATTTTGGTTGAAGATTCCTTGGCATCGTATTTATATGCCTGTCGATAGACAAGGTCGTATATTGTGATCATGATTTCTGTCCGTCCATTAACTATCTTTGAGTGGACCTTTGGAAGAACCCTATTTATTTTGGGGTCAAAGGTCAAATTAACTTGAGTCAGAAATGTGCAAAACAAGTGAAAAATCTTCAATCTGAGGTTAGGGATTGGTACCAGACTTTCAGTATACAGTGCACATGGAGCAAAGAGGAACGCTGTTTTATGTTGAGGTCAAAAGGTCAAGGATCAATTTCACTTAGGCCAGAAAATCTGTTAAAAATGAAAAATTTCCTGTTTAAGTTATGAATTGGTTCAAAACTTTAGGCATACCTTGCCCAGACGCAAAGAAGAACCCCCTTTTTTTAGGTCAAAGGTCAAGGTCACCTTGGCCATAAAATCTGAAAACCTGGAAAATTGTGTTGTTCCTCTCATACATGCAACTCCAGTTCAGAGATGTGGATTATGATCAAATTTGAAGAAAACCTGGGACTCACTGCAAGCATTTGATTGGTTACTTGTTCATCTGTCCATTATTCTGTCTGTAAACTTAGTGGATTGGTACTCAACTTTAGATACACCCTACTCATTGGACATAGAATAATTTGTGAGGTCAAAAGGTCAAACCAAGGTCACAAGGTCAAAGCCATGGTTACTAAATACCTGCTTTGTTGATTTATCCATTACATGTATAATGTCCTTATGTGTGATTGCTTTTCCATCACATCTATTCAGCAGTGTTCAGTTTTCGCGGGCGTATACTAAAGCCCATCGTCTATTGTTCTACTTGTTGTTCAGATTTCGCTCTATTGTCTGTCATGTATAACCGACTAATGCGACACACTCGGCTTCTAAACGTAAAATCACCTTTTGGAACTACCTTTAAAACCACTTTAATAGACGGTCTGTAGATGGGCTTACATTATATATCTTTTGTAGTGCTTACATATTAGACAGCCTGGTGATGAAATTCAAAAACAGCATACATCCTAGCTTTATAATAAGAAATTTACCAGACAGGATGTAATTCTGATCTGAAGGATTATAGTTATAGCTGAACCATTGTATGCTGCCTTTTTAATTTCCCACATGTATACGCCTCAGACCACTAAAGAAAAAGTCTCGAAACGATGACCTCTGGGCAATTTCTTCCATGGCGGGGAAATTGTTTTTCAATGAAAGACCAGTGGCACAGAGAGGGAAATCATATATCTTCTGTTTATCTACTTGCTATCGTACTGCTTTGAAGGACTATTTGTTTTCAACAATCGGAGAGACGGGCAGAAGTATGACATGTGTACAAAGAAGCAGTACTCAAAAGTTTATGAAGTTGATCTGCTTCTGATTAACCAATCCAAATCCAAATTATTTAGTGGTCTGATGCCAATATTATTTTTGCTGATTGTGGCAGTGAACATGTATACCCTATTGGCAAGAGTTACCTCCCTTGTTAAGATATATACTCTTCAGAAAGTCTCGCGTACACTGGTCTGTGAATTTCCAGAAACATTGGTTGACTAATATGTTATCAAGGGATCTCGGCATAAACATTGCAACCCTGAGTTTCTGCTGTGAGCCTGGCATTCCATGATGCTTTATTAACATCCTCTACTAATTATTTAGGAAGGAATTATTTTATGTAAGTTTAGGAAAATGTATCAAAAGTTCTAATTTGAGGTTTGATTTCTGCATGGGCTCAGTATGCAGTTTTATGTTTTGTAACTACTTCTAAAACAGCTCTCCTTCTGTTTTGAATTTTAAGATTGTAAAGTGTTCAGTGTAATTTTCATAATTTACATTTTTTGATCGCCTTTTCAGTTGTTCAATCTATTATTTCATTGGTTGCTTCTAATTTTCTGTTTTTGCTTGTGTTCTCAGGGGTCATAGAGGTAGTTTAATACTAGAAGACAATGAGGGAGACCGCCACACTGTGTAAGCACACTTGATGGCTCCTTATTACTCTTAATGATAGTCTGCCCCCTCTCCACCTTCCCCAACCTGAGATTTGAAAAATGGAACTTCCTCTCTTACGCTCAGCATTAACAGGATAGAACAAGGACTGGTTTGCTCGGTGTCGGTATAATGTGACTGAGTGGGGTGTCATGTCTGCCTACGGCATGATATTTCTGTTGGACAGCACTATAAAATGGCAGCATTAGATCTGCTCTGTTACAAGTAGGTACCCCGCCCCTCACCCTCCCCTCCCATCCCTTCCCCGTCGTGATATAGCTGGAAAAATGTTGAAAGTGACATTAAACCTTATTCACACACTCACTCCACCCTCCCCATCTCTTGCATGTCTTGACAAGCACGTCACTATAAAAGGACTATTTTGGGAACTAGCCATATTGGGTAATCTTTTAGATGCATCTAGTAGACTCCTGACTGGTTGCGCAATTAGAGTTGCTTGGGGAGAAAACTAAAGGGGTGGGGGAGGGGGGTAAATGCTTAGTGGAAGAATGCGTTGTTCAAGACTGCATCTGAAAAGCCCTGTTGTTCTCAGACTGGGCTATTATATGCATTGTCATTCAGATTGACTGCGGTGGTGTTTTTAGGCTGATGAACCTTATATCTGATTCAGTTTGTGCCCAATGGAGGGATCAGGCAAGTGAAGCTGGTATATCATTCAGATTAACCCATTAGTCTATACACATAAAAAAGGTAGTACTTTATTTAGATTAAGATTAAATTAGTGACCTATAATTTCAGGTAGAATAAATCAATGTCTTATTTAGACATTAGAACCTGGTACTTCAGTTGGAATGACTCCAATACCATATTTCAAGCTGGTGAAACTAGTAGCCTACTTCAATGAAATTGTGATTCGGGCTGGTGAACCTGGTAGTTCAGTGAGATTGCTGGTGAACCTAGTACCTCCCTCCGATTGTGATACAGGCTGGTGAACCTAGTAGTACCTCCCTCAGATTGTGATACAGGCTGGTGAACCTAGTACTTCAGTCATATTGTGATGTAGGCTGGTGAACTTAGTACTTCAGTCAGATTGTGGTTCAGGCTGATGAACCTAGTACTTCAGTCATATTGTGATTCAGGCTGATGAACCTAGTACTTCAGTCAGATTGTGATGTAGGCTGATGAACCTAGTACTTCGGTCAGATTGTGATTCAGGTTGATGAACCTAGTTCTTCAGTTAGATTGGGATTCAGGCTGATGAACCTAGTACTTCAGTCAGATTGTGATACAGGCTGATGAACCTAGTACTTCAGTCAGATTGTGATGTAGGCTGATGAACCTAGTACTTCAGTCATATTGTGATTCAGGCTGATGAACTTAGTACTTCAGTCAGATTGTGATGTAGGCTGATGAACCTAGTACTTCGGTCAGATTGTGATTCAGGTTGATGAACCTAGTTCTTCAGTTAGATTGTGATTCAGGCTGATGAACCTAGTACTTCAGTCATATTGTGATGTAGGTTTGTGAACTTAGTACTTCAGTCAGATTGTGATTCAGCCTGATGAACCTAGTACTTCAGTCAGATTGTGATGTAGGCTGGTGAACCTAGTACTTCGGTCAGATTGTGATTCAGGTTGATGAACCTAGTTCTTCAGTTAGATTGTGATTCAGGCTGATGAACCTAGTACTTCAGTCATATTGTGATGTAGGTTTGTGAACTTAGTACTTCAGTCAGATTGTGATTCAGCCTGATGAACCTAGTACTTCAGTCAGATTGTGATGTAGGCTGGTGAACCTAGTACTTCGGTCAGATTGTGATTCAGGTTGATGAACCTAGTTCTTCAGTTAGATTGTGATTCAGGCTGATGAACCTAGTACTTCAGTCATATTGTGATGTAGGTTTGTGAACTTAGTACTTCAGTCAGATTGTGATTCAGCCTGATGAACCTAGTACTTCAGTCAGATTGTGATGTAGGCTGGTGAACCTAGTACTTCGGTCAGATTGTGATTCAGGTTGATGAACCTAGTTCTTCAGTTAGATTGTGATTCAGGCTGATGAACCTAGTACTTCAGTCATATTGTGATGTAGGTTTGTGAACTTAGTACTTCAGTCAGATTGTGATTCAGCCTGATGAACCTAGTACTTCAGTCAGATTGTGATGTAGGCTGGTGAACCTAGTACTTCGGTCAGATTGTGATTCAGGTTGATGAACCTAGTTCTTCAGTTAGATTGTGATTCAGGCTGATGAACCTAGTACTTCAGTCATATTGTGATGTAGGTTTGTGAACTTAGTACTTCAGTCAGATTGTGATACAGGCTGATGAACCTAGTACTTCAGTCAGATTGTGATTCAGGCTGATGAACCTAGTACTTCAGTCAGATTGTGATTCAGGCTGATGAACCTAGTACTTCAGTCATATTGTGATGTAGGCTGGTGAACTTAGTACTTCAGTCAGATTGTGATACAGGCTGATGAACCTAGTACTTCAGTCAGATTGTGATGTAGGCTGGTGAACTTAGTACTTCAGTCAGATTGTGATTCAGGCTGATGAACCTATAGTACTTCAGACAGATTGTGATTCAGGCTGATGAACCTAGTACTTCAGTCATATTGTGATGTAGGCTGGTGAACTTAGTACTTCAGTCAGATTGTGATACAGGCTGATGAACCTAGTACTTCAGTCATATTGTGATGTAGGCTGGTGAACTTAGTACTTCAGTCAGATTGTGATGTAGGCTGGTGAACTTAGTACTTCAGTCAGATTGTGATACAGGCTGATGAACCTAGTACTTCATTCAGATTGTGATGTAGGCTGGTGAACTTAGTACTTAAGTCAGATTGTGATTCAGGCTGATGAACCTAGTGCTTCAGTCATATTGTGATACAGGCTGATGAACCTAGTACTTCAGTCAGATTGTGATGTAGGCTGGTGAACTTAGTGCTTCATTCAGAGTGTAATTCAGGCTGGTGAACCTAGTACTTTAGTCAGATTGTGATCCAGGCTGGTGAACCTAGTACTTTAGTCAAATTGTGATTCAGGCTGGTGAACCTAGTTCTTCAGTTAGATTATGATACAATATTCTGAACCTATGACTTCAGTGAAACAGATTATGATTCCGGCTGGTGAACCTGGTACTTCAGTCAGATTGTGTTTCAGTTTGGTGAAACTAGTACTTCAGTCATATTGTGATGCAGGCTAGTTAATCTAGTACTCCAGTTAGATGAATCTGGACGAATTCTGTATTTCCTTCCTGCAGGAAATCTGAAATTATTATTTTCTTCGACAAATTTTTAAAAGTTGACTGGATTCCTGTGCTCATTTTTCTTAGGATTATTTTCAGGCATCTGGAATCAGCAAGCCCTGCTTAATTCATATGACTCATCCATATACATACACATGAACATATTTCAAAGCAGGAACAATTGCTGCTTCCAGAAGTCACAGTTTATGGGATAAGTCAATGAGATGAGATTTAAACGAGGAGTCAAGGCAGCAACATTTTGTCATTATCCTTACAGCTATTTTAACTTCAGGATGATTCGTTATAGCTATGATGACAGGGTCAAGGGTATTGTTATTTTCAGTCCTCATAACCGTGAATTGTATGACCATAATATCTGATTATAGTCTTCAGGTCACAAACCTCCATTGAAGTTTCTGAGTGCAAGATTATTATCAGGACTTGACTTCTGGTGAACACTGATTGGCCATTATACCTGATTGAGCGTGAAATGGTCTGTGACGTATAATAAAATGTTTCTATAATATTTGACTGTCAAATATATCAAAACCATCTTTCCAAATTTTAATCGGGAAAAATCTGGGCCAGTTTGATTGGCCACCTCCGAAATTTGCCGTAAAGGTTTCTGGCTGGATGACGCTATTTCTGGCGGTCTTGTCTCGAAAAAATGGTGGGGAATGTATGCTGAATTTTCCACATGTTTGAGGGGAAAGGCCAGGCTACCTGGTGTGGTGGGTCATTTTTGGCGGCGAATATTAGGGAATATAGTTTTCTCAAGATGTGCTCTGCCAATTTACTACATATTAAGTATGACAAATAATTAGTGGTTTGTGACCTTCATATATCCTGTTATAATTAAGTGTTGAAGAAAGTACAATGCATCATGGGATATCTTCCAGATATAAAGCACTTGATTGGTCAATTCAAATTTTCAAGAAGAAATCCAATATTTTTATTGGTTGACAGATCAAACTGGAAGAACACCCAACCCATAATATAGTTTCTGTAATGGTTCATTGTCCAGAATTCTTCACAACATGACATGTATGGTACATAGTTTTACAAGTTGATAACAACACAGAATGCCATTCCCTGTTTTTAAATTATTGAACTTCAAAGTTGTTCTTCCTGCATTTGATGCATTAGAAAACATACAATATGTGGTTATTAAGATATTTTCATTGCTTTATTCTGCTCTGAGCAGTTTCGGCATGTTCAGCATGGAGTGTGAGTACATGTGTACAGAGTTGTTACTGTGCAGAACACAATGTAATCCAATCACACAACTGTGATCTTACATATTGTTACGCTTATAAGCGTGACAATACATATGCCACAGCATGAAAGTGTTCTGTGGTTGAAACCTGTATAAGATGTTCCAGATAATGCTAGACCCAATAAACTGTTCTATTTGGTAGTTGTATGGGAATTAATACAGGGCTCGCTTTAGAGCATGAGAGATGACCTGCAAAAAAAAAACCCTTCCAAAAAATTTGCAGGTCAAATCCAAGATGACCTGCAATTGCAAAATTTGACCTGCATTTCTTTAATAAGATTTTCGAAATTCTTTGATGGACCACAGCTCAATAACGGACTTTACACTTAATGCATTCAGTGTAAGTGTCAGCAAATCCAGATTTTTAGCGTTTTGAATTTCTCACCGTTTGAATTTGCCGTTCGTACTTCGAACACAGCGAGCAGTTCATTTCTGTCACAATATCATGTCCGGTTTTTTTCTCCTTTTTCGTAATGTTGAGCCAGTCGTTAAACCCCCACAATCGTACAGTTGATACTTTTGCCATCACACAATTTATTTCATTATTTGGCAGCCCGGCAAATTAATCTGTCAGTTCATTTTGGCCAGTCTCTCAGCAACAAACGAACGGAAATAGGATTCCTAGAACAGCGGCGCACGCATGCGTAAGGACAGTAAAGGGAGACAACAGTTCTCTATTTCCAAGTAATGCGCGAGTAGACTCCCCTGACCATATTTACTTTTGCCATCGATCTGAACTCGACCACGACGATGTATTTTGTGTTGAAAAAGATGAAAAGTTTTCTACCTTTTGGACATGCCGTCGACGAAAATGATCTCCCGAATATCCACTGAACAGAAGATAATAACAATTTCTGCCACAGAAATTATGACCTGCAATTTTTTTTTTTTTTTTTTTTTTTTTGCAGGCGAATTTTCACATGGCCTGCAACACCTCAAATTTGGCCTGCAAATTGCCATTTGCAGGCCGCCAATTCGAGCCCTGTAATATGTTGGAATACATAATATGAGATAATGAACTGTAGCGGTGTGGTAAACTGCTATCAGGGTCTGAAATAGAAGTCAAACATCAGATATGTCTGATCAATATTTGGTCTTGTCTGATCAAAAGTGCATACCCTGCCTGTGTCGAAGCATTATGATGAAATTCGAAAAAAACGAATATCATTTTCAATTTGCTTATTTCAAATCCTGTGCTATGCTGATTATCAAAGGGGGGGGGGTAAACTTGGTTTATTGTGATATTAGAGATTACATGTCAGTTTTCCTCTATGATAATCGAGTGTATAAACTGCTCCTGTGAAGATCAAGGGGATTATAAATTTCCGCTGTGATCATCTAGTTTAGAGGCCTGCAAGTGCCTCCTATATTTCCTATATTTTCCTATATTTTTGAGTCATTCCTATATTTTCCTATATTTTACTTGAAACCTCCTATATTTCCTATATTTTGTCTTTTTCTCATGAAAACTTTCACCAATGGTCTTAAATGAGTCAAATTGACATGAGGAATACATTTCAGAAAAAAAATATGAAAACATTTAACCAAGCAGCAGAACGGGTCTCCTCAATCATCACCACTGTGACCACATTCAGTGGAAATAATTCGATTACACACCAGAAAACTACCAAGTTTGGAACATACAATGCAGTAGTAGCCAGTCTTACACTCTTTTATTTTCCTATAGTTCATTAAGAAAATTCCTATATTTTGTCAAATTTCCTCCTATATTTTCTTCTATATCTTCACTGTGAGCCCTTTGCGGGCCTGAGTTTATTATTAACTTCACTGTGATATTCAAAGAAATTCGAAACTTCTACTGTAAAGGGGATCGTCTCGAGTTGCAAATTATCCCGGTTCAGAGTGAGTTATGTGAAAGGGGTCCGGTATGGACCATGTGCATGTATAGATTGTATGCTTAGTAATTAATAGGACAAACTAAAAGTGTAGTTTGAAAATATCCCATACAGAAAAAAAAACCCTCCAACTCATACAGGCAAATTGTTTATGATGTTTATAAGGTGACTTGTGATTATATTATAATTATATTGATGTTTTCAGGTCCACAATGCCAGTATCAGACCTGACAGACTCCGTGGGAAAGGTGAGACTATCCAAAGTTCACACTCTCACTCTGTGCAATGTATCACTCTAACTATCTTAGCCCTGTGACACTTCAACACTAATTGAACTTTAAGGCTAGGTTTAATCTATTTGTCAACAACTATAGGTTGTTGACCATGTTGACAAGGTTTCATTCAGCCCAGCTATGCTCAAATGCTACATGAGGTTGAATATTAAACATTTATAAACAATGTTTCTATTCGTTACTAAATCCATTTATTGAGATTTACTTGATATGTTGATATGTATTGAAATTTATCTCTGGATTCCGTTAAAGAGTGGTAAATTTGCATCAGATTGAGTTGTCTGTGACTCATAGGAGCTAGTTGGTACCAACTAGAAAGTCACTAGGGGGAAGGCTCTGGTAGATTTGACATTTACCTACAGGTGTTGGTCCTAGTCATGAATGTGCATCCAGTGTTTACCTAGCCATTTACACGGGATGTGTGACATTTACACGTAAGGTGACCAGAGAACACTGCAGCTGTTCTCATAGAAATGTGTACAAGATTTTAACATTTGAGACTAACTCATTCTTCTTGAGAATGAGCACGAGAACTGTTGGTACCTTGGAGGACTGGTTGGCCATTATTACATTCGAGGAATTTGTTGTAATATTTTTCATTCCCGTTTTATATGTTCTTTAGCATGCATTAATTGTCTGGCTTCAAGATCTTTGCCAGGTGGACATTTTTACTTGAGAGTAGAATTTTCAATTTTATTTCACATATGCAGTGAGACCTGTGTAAGCCGACCATGCTTGGGACTAAATTTTTATAGCATTGGTTTTGACACGGTTCTGGTTTATCAAGGTTAAAAATATCTTAAATTCAAATATTGGGAACCAAGATAATGTCGGTATTTAGAGGTTTCACTGCATTTGCTAGAGAGTGAAATTAATTAAATTTATCGTTACGTTGGTTAAATGATTTTACACATTGGTAAGTTGACCTAAAAAACTATTGCGGACTTGAGTGATCAATATTCATATCTTATTCATTATTCTATTCCGTCAAAAGGTGTCGCCAATATCAAGTGATAATTTTTTGTATATTTGTACTTTTGTCTTATTCCAGCCGCTGACAGATGGAGCCGAAGACGAAGAAGGGGAGACAAGTCTGGATGATGGAGGACCAGATATGGATCACCTGGTGGACTACATGAAGACCTTGACCCCTGGATCCCAGCTCCCCTCAGAGGAGCCCCAGTCAGATATGGCAGATAACCCAGAGGAGGCACCCCCACAAAGTCCCCCGGCCCTCCCTCCCAAACAGTCCAAACAACAGCAGAATGGGGACGTCAAACATAGCTCTGACGACTCTCCCACGTCGGAACAGGCCCCCCCTGCTATACCCCCAAAACGGAAAGAAAAGGACACCTTTGTAAGTCAAAATAATGATCACATATTTCATATATTTCTGATTAAGACTTCTTTGAAATAGGAATATTTTTTTTCATTTTATCCTAATATGATATTAAATGAGGTAAATACTCGACTAATCCAGTGCTTACCTGTAATGTCCCCAATACATGTACAAATAGGATGTATTGGGAATGGTGTAAAAACAGATTTATCTACACTAAACTATCCATCTGTAAAAATCCATACTGTGATGTGATTGAATTTAGTATTGGATACTTTACTCTATTTAATTTCTCTTAGATATCCAATGACCCCAAGTGCATACATGTACTGTATTTGTTCCTCATATTGTGACTGGCTTTGACTTTTGTTGGTAAATAGTTTTCCTGCAAAGGGAACGATTTATACCAGGTACAAGTAGCAATGTTGTGCTGTAATAATACAAATGGTTAATGTTTAGGAAGTGTTTAGGTTTAGGAAGTGTTTATGGCCTTGCAAAAAGTGCAAGTTCATAGTTTTTTTGTGTGTAATCACATCCTACTGTCTTTTTTTTCAGAGGGCTTTAAGCAATGGGTTACCACCTACACCAAAAGTACATGTGAGTTCTCTTTACACATTGAATGTATATAAATGTTTTTCTCATTTTGAAAGAATATCTATCAAATATTTCCCTTCACTATCAATATGTAATTGCCCCATGGGGTTCCCACGGTTGAACTGGGATGTTGTGGTGCACACCCCAGGTCAAGGTAAGAATAGACCTCATCTCCGCATACAGTGTATCGTAAGAGGCGACTAAATTGGTCACACGTGGGGTTCCCGTGTGTGAAAAGAAATAGACCCCACTTGTGGGGTTCCCGGGTGTAAAAAGGAATAGGACCCTACCTGTGTGGTTCCCGGGTGTGGAAGGAATAGGACCCAAACATTGTGGTATGACTGAAATATTATAGTTGAAAGTGAGGTTAAATCATATTTACTCAGTCACTCACTCAATATGTAATCTTATGATTAAGCTTTCAGCATTTGTTTTCATCTCAAACTTGATATTTAAGAGTGATTGTGATCTGACAAATGGCTCAGCTTAATAGCCAATTTTGAATACAGCATTATATGGAATTAAGGAATACCATAATTACTGCGATTGCTATACCAGTTGGAATATAGGCTAATGTAAGTGATTTGCTTGTTTGGTTTCAGATGGGGGCCTGCTTTTCCAAGGTCTTCAATGGCTGCCCTATACACATTAACTGTACTGCTAGCTGGGTCAAAGAGGACACAAGAGGTAAATTAGCGGGTTTATCTCCCCAGTAACCTAAAGGTATAAAGTAACTAAAACATCGAAGGTGGCTGTGTGCAAAAGTTACCCAAAGAGATATAAGGATAAAAGCATAACCTGGTTTGGGATTAATCATCAAGTGGAGACCTGCCTGGGATAAATTCGTAAATGATATTTGAAAATGTCATAAACCTTAAGTCGAGTCGGGGTTTAACTTTGATGTGGATTTACTGCTGCCATGATCTTGCTTCTCTCGGTTGGGATATGGGGTTTATTTAGTTCCTTTATACCTAAATAAAACATCTTGTACATTGTACATTTATGTAGGACAAGCTGAATTCAGTGAACTAGGAGTGTACAAGTTAAAGACAATAATGCGGTTTTCATTATTGACCAGGACAAGGTTCATTTGTATCAAACAAATTGATTTGTCACTTGTAGGTCTGTTTGTTATATCTGTATGTTGGGTTCATAACAAGATATTCACTGCATGTCTGCCTTTATTCTTCTGTTTCAGATCAGTACATTCTTATAGGAGCGAGCGAGGGCTTGTACACTCTCAATCTGAATGAAATCCATGAAGCCTCTTTAGAACTGGTAGGTTTGTACCGACATTCATGGGTCAACTTGGTGATGAAATGTCTGCCCAACTCACTTCCATCACCATTTTATTTGTACTATCTGTATAGTATTGACTTTGAGCAAATTAATAAATTTTATATTACTTCAGAGAAATTCTTCCTGGCTTCATAACTTTATATTTTATCATCCAGATGTAGGGAAAACTAATTTACTGTCTGTAATATTAATTGATCTCCCATAATTTATAAGATGACTGCAGTTCAATTCCTGTTTAAACATTTCCATGAAATTCAGTGCAATGTGAGCACTAGCTCGAGATTTGAATTTATGTTACTTTTGAACAAAAATTACTATAAATATTTCATTTTTCAGTTACATGCGAGAAAATGTACATGGATGTATGTGATAAAAGATGTACTAATGTCAGTATCAGGTAGGTCCTATAGAATTTCTTTGTTGTCAAAACTTTGAAAACTTGAAAAAGCCCATTGTATATCCAAAATTTGTATTCATTTTATTATACACATATATTCTTAACTCACAGGATCTTCATTGGGAAATTCATTGAACCCATTTTTTGTAAAGATTTCTTCCAAAATATTTGTTCTTTGAAGGATGCTTATTTTCACCTAAGAATAAATATAGATAGATCTATATTAAGTATGTTGCTGTCATATAGATGTCGAACCCGTATCATCTTTATTTGTTTGTGTGTTTCAGGTAAAACCCCTCACCTGTATCGACACGACCTGTTCACACTACACACACAGAAAACAAACAGGTTCTCTCTATCCATGAACAAGATCCCAGAAAAGCTAGTACCAAGGTAAGAACCAGATCTCACAGTGTGTGTGAGGATTTACACCATTTATCTGCCTTCAAAACTGAGTTAACATGGTAATAGATTGTTGTACCTTAAGAGATTCACATTACACTGTGCGGTAATCCCTCTAAGAATTCAATCACAGAAAGTGAAATTTCCCACCATAAGATCTGGGGGGTGATCAAATTTATTGGAACAGGATATGGAGAAAATGGTTCAAAATCCTGCAGATCCATTATTTCTTTGTTATGTCGATGAATTTTGTCCCTCAAATCGGGGGTGATTGAATTTTGATAGGGGGATTGAATTATTAGAGGGATTACTGTAACTGAGTTTTTTAACCCTCTTGTTTCCCTGGCCTCAATCAACGGCGCTGCAGCTGAGTAACATAGCTCTTTGGGGAGATACACAACAGCCTTTTGTGATACTTGTAATCTGCATCTGGGTAGGATTGGGGATGTACTGTCAACCAGTATGAGTAATTGGATTTTACTTTCAATGAAACTAAGAATCCTGACCTTTAATATTTTGTACGTTCATGTGTATCAGCTTAATATTGTACATGTGTTCGGAAGTATATTCACAGATCATAGTTCAAATGAAAATTTATGAGATAGAATAAGAGTCATTATCTATAAATGTATTTTACGTTGTCGTTTACTTCAAGCTATAGTTGGTGACTATTGTAGGAAGTTCACCCCGACTGTTAAGGTCCCAGACACAAAAGGCTGTATGCGGTGCTGTGTAGGTAGGAATCCCTATAACGGTTACAAGTATCTGTGTGGGGCCATGACCAATGGGGTCATTCTGATGCAGTGGTATGAACCCCTCAACAAGTTCATGTTATTAAAGGTAAGAGTCGGGTAGTCCAAATGTTCCAATTAGAAAAAAAATCATGAAAGTAGGGATGCTCTTATAAATACACTATTTCAATACTTTACGCCATGATCTACAGACAATTTCTTTCGTTTGATATATAATGCTCTCCTTCCCCTTGTCAACTTTTCAGGCTTTAACTTTCCACTCTCCATGATGCAAGGTTTCATCTAGAATTTTGAGTAGGGGCTCGTTGACTTATTTTTTGGCAAAAACAACTTCAGCTGCATGCAGCGCGATGAACATAGTGTTAGCCAGAGACCCGTCCATTGCACCGGCAATTTCAAATTTAGACAGGCAAAAATTTTAAAATTTGACATGGGAGAGATAGGAGAAACAGGAATGTACATTGTTGAAATTTGGCAAAATGTGATATTCGGACAGACATTTTTTCAAATCCAGGCTAACACCCTGGCAGTGAATTGAGCTGTGCGGTGAACTAATAGGTCTGAGATGGGTCCAAGTTGCCAAAGACCCTTAGATGCTTAGATCTGCTATCCGAGTTACCTCAGCACCTGAGAGACTCAAGATCAACGATGTCTTTCATCTTTTAAACAAAATGAAAATGACTTTGATTTTTGTGAAGGGGTCGCATTAAGATATCAGTATTAGGCATTCCACTCACATGATGACGATGAAGATATCTAAAGAATATATGTTCAGCAGACTGTCCAAGATTGATGTAAGACGGACTAACACATGCTGGATACACTTGAAAGTTTCAATTATACATGATGCATGCGAGTTTATCATGGGTTTATATATTTCAGACATTTGAGTATGAGCACATGCCTTCCCCTCTCAATGTGTTCGAGATGTTCATCACACCAGAGTTAGAATATCCAATGCTCTGTCTGGGAGTTCGCAAAGGGTTTGTACTCATTTATACTGGTTGGACCATCACTACATATGTTTAACTTTAATTGAATACAAGATGTATGGAAGTTGTCTCTCGCTAAATAGTATTATGTCAGAGACTGTCCTTCTTTAATGGTATAATTATGTCGCACGATAATTCTCCTAATAATTCGATCACAGGTAGTGCTGCATTTATTAATCTCATATCTGAAAATATTGTTTATATATCCAACTTTTCTTGTGCATTATCTTTTAAGATGTGGTAGTTATAGAGTTTGACAGCATCACAGCATCTTCGTCATTCTTTGTTTCTTAAATAATGAAGTGGAAAGTTGCACTTCATGTGATCGAATTATTAGGGGAATTACCGTACTCACTTGTACCGAGAAGAGCTCACCAAAACATTTGACAAAGAGTGAATTTGTGTGATAATGCATGTTGTGAAACTATTATTCTCTGTTTAATCTTATTCAGCAGATGCTGATTCTATGATTGAAAAATGAAATAAAAAAAATAAAAAAAATGCATACTGCTTTGAAACAAAAATAGTAGTCAATAGGGTTTTTATATGCTGTGTTGTTGTTGTTCATCTTCAGCCATGACCGGAACCATGTACAGTTTGATATGATTAATCTGAACTCCTCCTCCAGTTGGTTCACAGAGACATTTGAAGGTAACCTCCCTAAATATATCCTATTTCCCAATATCCTTGCTGTGGACCAAGAATCCACGGAAAGAAAATATTTAAAAATTGGTCTTGTTTGGTGAGTGGATATGTTAGTTGGATATTAAATTGAGGTCAGCGGCCAAGGTCACTGACCCTAAAGATCAGGAAATCATTGAAATCATTTGCAGCCCGAATCCCCATCCAGGTTTTTATGAGGGCTTTAAATTCAGTAAGAGTGACAGCGTTTTTAAAAGATTTAGGAAGGTGATTCCAGATGACTGTGCCCCTGTATCTAAAAGAATTCTTTCCGTAAGTTACCCCGTTAAACCTTGGGACTGTCACTTGTTGACCATTTCTATGACTGGAACGTGGATTGATCACGAATTATAAAGTGGGTTTCAGTGTATCACGGCCACTGTTGTAAAGCTTGTTTATGTTGGAATGTCTGTGATTGTGTTTTTCAGGTGAACAGTTACCGGTGGTCACAACAACACAGTTAGAAAAAGATTCAATATTAGTCTGTTATGACAGTAAGTGCCATCGTTTTACATTATCAGTTGAGTTAAACATGCACCATATTTCATATCAAATTGCAAAATACATGTTTGTCATTCTGGACAAGCTTGTTTTTGACATTTTTTCCCCCATACACAACTCATCTCACTGATTGTTCCTGCTTCAAAATTTAAAGTTTGTAGTTTAAGACAAGGGGGCTGTGGTTGTGTGTTCTATTGCTATATGATTATCATTTTCTTATTCGCAGATTATGTCAAAGTTGTGAATATGATGGGCAAATTGAAATCCAGTAGAAGACAAGCTGCTGAACTCCATTTTGATTTTAATGTTGAATCCCTAGGTAAGCCATGGTATAAGAGTAAGATTTTATTTACATGTATCTTGATGTATATACTCTATTTATCTCATTTGTCATATAAACTGAAGAGGCTATGTGTTAAAAAGACAACTTTTAGTCAAAATTGAGTTTTGTTATCAATGCTGTGTACTTTGACCGGAGTCTAATTAATAAAATTGAGTTTTTCATAGAAATCCAGGAAGCAATATTGGATTCTCCGAAACATTCTGGATGACATTTTTGTTTTTCTGATCGAGTTATCCTTCTCTTTTTACAGTATGTTTGCAAGATAGTGTTTTAGCCTTCCACAAACATGGGATGCAGGGACGAAGTTTCAAGGCCAATGAGGTAAAGCTCACCTCGTAACTCTGAAGACGGTATTGGACTAACATAATATAATATTGTAATTCCATATTTACAGCGGTCCCCTGGTAAAACTGTGCCAATTTATCCTGAATTGATTGTTACCACCGTATCTCAAGAGTGACTATGCCTAGGAGCAACAAACTTTCTTCACAAATACATGTGGTCTTAAAGCAGAAGCCTATCAAAAATCAGTGAAATTATTTTTTCTGGGTCACTGGGTCAAATTACCTTATTACCAACATATTTCAAGTTTGATAAGGCCTAGGCTTACTGAACTTAGACTAGACAGACATCAGGTCATGGACTACAGCCAAAATTGTCAGTGGGGTATTCACCCCCTACATCCGATCATCGCTAGCCGGTGAAACGGTGGTCAGCCAGTGAGGCTATTTTTGCAACACAGGTGAGATGGTGTTAGAAATTTGAATTTCTTTCACATTTCTTCTGAGGTTATGGGCAATATTAATGGATATTCATTCATGGGAAATAAGTCTTCATTTCAATCGTTCGGTTACATATCAGAACGCCTTGTACTTAAAGATATCGTACGAACACACGGAGCGATGCTGTTTTCTAGCGAAGTTTTGTTTTCAAACTGTTCTTATCGCTAATTACTGACACTTATCGATACATATGATCATGCGTAATTATTTCCTATTCAATGCTCTTTGTATGTCACTCAAACTTTGATGGATTTAATTGGCGTAAGCATTGATATTAATTAAAAAGTCACACCATGTGCGTCCATCCAGGCTACAGTGAACAGCACGGGCACTTTTCTTGATGCTGTTCACCGTAGCCTGGATAGATGCATATGGTGTGACTTTTTAATTAATATCAATATCCAATAATATCAGTACTTGCGCGAATTAAATTCATTGAAGTTTGGTGACATACAAAGAGCATTGAATGAGGAATAATTACGCATGATAATCTGTACCGATTAATGTCCGTTATTAGCGATACGAACAACTTTAAAACGAAACTTAGTTCGAAAACAGCATCGCTCTCCGTGTTGGTATGATATCTTTAAGTACAATACGTTTTGCTACGTAACCGAACGATTAAAATGACGACTGTTATTTCCCATGAATAAATATCCATTAATATTGCCCATAACCTCATAAGACATGTGAAAGAAATTCAAATTGCTAACACCACCTCGCCTGTATTGCAAAAATAGCCCCACCGGCTGACCACCGTTTCACCGGCTGGCGACGGTCGGATGTAGGGGGTGGTATTGTCATTATGTACATACATCTGTTCATTGATCTCTGTTTTCTCATTATCATCATATGTCAAGGATCAATTTACCCAGGTACACCAAACTTACATCACACATGCATGTGCTTATGAAAAAATCAGTTAGATTGACCCATTTTTTTGGGTCACCAGGTCAGATTGTGTCAATTTGTCACCATTTAGTTAGCTCAACAATGACTCTCTGTGAGCACCAAACTTGCATAACACATGCATGTGGTCATAGAGGAAAAGTTGCAAAGTGACCTATTTTTGGAGGGTCACTGGGTCAGAGTTGTTCCTTTTATCACCCATTGGTTTTTAACAACCACAAGTCAAGAATGATTTTGCCTAGGGCCCTATTTTAATTATGCCTGAGAAGTTCTCATTGCTTTGCACAGTTCATGTGCATTTTTATCCCAGGTTCTCGTGGAGTTTGTATGTTTTTACCCCAGGTGTTCATGTATGGTTCTCTTTTACTACAGGTGACACAGGAAATCTGTGACAGAACGAGGATATTCAGAATGCTGGGGTCAGACAGGTATGTGGAGATTTCTAAAAGGATCGGGTTACGTAGAACAAGTATGTCTTCCAGTGGTAAATGACAGATAACTGAACAAAAACATATTTAGAAATCTCTGCACTATAGAGAACTGCCACCATAGACATCAATCTTGTAGGACCTGCCCCATGCATGCCATGGGGCTCTGGGGCATGGACCTGGGGTGTTGTTGTGAATACTCCTCAGCCCCTCAGAGATCTTGTCGTAAGAGGCGACTAACTGGGGCACCCGTGGGGTTACCGGGTGTGAAAAGGAATAGTATCCTACCCGTGTGAAAAGGAATAGGAACCAAACGTCGTGATATGACTGAAATAGCGTTGAAAGCGACGTTCAATCATATTCACTCACTCACTCTTGTAGGACCTGCAACAACTTGCATATGTATCAGAATTCAGATATTATTTTAAGGTTTTCTGTTCATTTGGATATTTAAGTCATATCGTTGATTTTCTCATCCTGAAATCCAGCAATTGATATGTCAGATAAAATATAGATGTGTCATTATCAATTCTCTCAAAATATGATCCAACTGGTAAAATAGTGGAAGCATTCTCTGCCAAACAAATTAGTGCTGTCAATGACGACTGCAGTCAACTCAGTATATGTTTGTGACATGTGTATGTGAATGTTTCCCATTTTAGAGGTAACTGCAGAAGATTTAGACATCGAAATGATAAGGAACACTTGTGCATTTGTCTGGTCTAACTCAAAATTTTCTGTACTTTATTTGCAGGGTAATAGTATTAGAGAGTCGACCAACACAGAATCAGTCAGCCAATTCCAACCTGTATGTGTTAGCGGGACATGAAAATACCTTCTGATTGGCCAATAATTCTGTTACTGCTCAACTGACTGTGGTGACATCAAACTATTCCCAATGTGCTTGCCATGCCCGTCACCGTTGGCTTGATGATCATTCACCAGGATAAAGGGAGAGAACTCATCCTGCACCAGGATAAAGGGAGAGAACTTATCATGCACCAGGATGAAGTGAGAGAACTCATGAAAGTCTGTCTCTACTCTGTCTTCAGCCTGCAGTGATCCGTGGCAGTTTATGACATGTTTGTATATACAAGGTTAAGTGGAGGATTGTCTGTGAGCAATATAACCTTGAACAAGTAGTTAACTAGTGGTGTGGCCATTTGTGATAAAGACTGCTGGTCTCCCATATAATACCTACAGCCAGTCATCACGTGTCTCTTGAAGTCTCGTCTGGCTTGTGCTTAATAGTGATGTGACCGCGGATCTGCTTGTCAAGTAGTCCTTTGCGCCGAGAAGGAATCCCCATTGTTTTGTCCCATAGACTTACACGACGTCGAGGTCACAACTTATGCATATATTGGGTGAAATGCTTCCGTGCATTAGACACTTTGTAACCACTGTAAATTATCTGTAAATATACAAATGACATTGGACAAACACAAGCAAAATATTTTAAATTTACAATCAACACATGATCGGGCGTACCCACCCAGTCTCCAGCACTGACTCTTCTGCCGTATATGGACGGTGGCACAAGTGGACCTCTGTCTCCGCTTTTAGTGAGATCACGCCAGAATTTTGAGGAAATTTTAACACTTGTACAGAATGAATTTTCGAGAAGTTGAACGAGGCTATAATGTGGACCACCTTTGACTGATGTTGAACGGTGTGATTTCATGAATCGTTACCTTCGATACACCTGTTCATGTACATATATATATATATATGTGATGTGTGATATATACATGTAAAATTATTATTATAATAATTATTATTAATGGTTAATCTTATTGAAAAACTGCTTCATCATAATTCATTATTTTGTCCTAACCACAATAAGTTTGATTATGCCAAAGCGAGGAAAACCCATATGCAGCTTTTGTGATCACATCGGTGTGTATGGAGCTATACACCAAGTCATGTGACCATTTATTGTGTTAAATTACCGATCAACATATACTTTTTTCCCTTTTCTTCCTTCACTAACCTGTGCCATCTCTCCTTGTAATGGACTATTGCTATTCTTTGCTTCACACTTGACATGTGCCAAATACAGAAGAAATTGAGCCACGAGAATTAATGTATATGGCGAAATGGCCAGTACAGAGTCAGATAATCCATTTCGCCATCTTTCGTTGCGAAGAATTCGCCTTGCCGATAGATGAATGTGTTTAAGGGGGTCATCAGTAGAAAATTTTAATTCTTTCAAAAATGAAGTTATCTCAAAGATTTTTATATATATTGGATATATGATCAAAAGTATTTGAAAAAACATCATTTTCACAAAGATATATATATCGGTTGCCATGGTAATGGCAGCCATCTTGGATTTTGGTGCTTAACTTAGGAATGCATTATATGCCCAAGTAAAAGAGCTGACTTCATCAAATTTGCAGGGTATTTCTGTTATGTTTCCCTTTGTGCAAATAAGAAGTTTCAAGCAAATATACCCATTGGATACAAAATTTGAGCTGTTTTACTGATTTTTACGAAATAGGGCATTAAAAAGGCATATGCTTTTTTAGTGTAAATCAGTAAAACAGCTTAAATTTTGTTTCCAATGGTTAGTTTTGCTTGAAATTTCTTATTTGCACAAAGAAACACACCACAGAGATACCCTGCAAGTTTGATGAAGTTTGCTCTTTTACTTTAGCATATTATGCGTTCTTAATTTAGCCCAAAAATCCAAGACGGCCGCCGTTACCATGGCAACCGATGATGTGCAAATGATGTTTTTTCAAATAATTTTGATTGTGTATCCAATATATATAAGAATCTTTGAGATATCTTCATTTTTGGAAGTATCAAAATATTGTACTTACCGTCCCCAGTTATGAAATTCACAAGGACAAGTGCTATATTCACCAGCAGCCCAGGCCAATGGATCGTAGGTTCAATTATGCGTTCCTCTAATGATGTAGAAATGTACGGTATCATCTCAAGATCTGCGCCACTCTCATCAGACACATGCTAGTCTATCAGGAGCAATTATGGTATCATTAGTGGTCTAATTTCTAGACGAGAAATTTCGCAAGAGATTCGCCAGATATGCAGAATTCCGTTTCATTACAAGATGGTGACATTCGCATTATGCAGTAATTCTCCAGTAAATCAATCGGCTCAGATCTGCCATACGGCTGAAAGCAAGTCTATGAACGGTGAAAGTATTGCGAGTTAGGTATGCAAAAGGTCAATGTGGAGAAACAGGCAATAATATTGGTACAGGTTAGGGAAGTTCATTTGTGTCGTGTACTTAGACTTTCCCATGTTAACATATTAACATATACTTGTGTTTTACTCTTCTACTTATTTTCATTGTCTTCCATCTATAATATTTTGTTGAGATTAACGGTACTGGAGTGTATTTACAGAGAAATCTTAACATGCCTTGAGCAAAACCTTTTCACCTGAAGTCCAGAAAGCTATGTGTGTATATATTTAAATGTCCTGGCAATAACACGGTCTTATTTGGAGTCGACCTAAAGTGCATGGTCTTGCTATGCAAACTTTTTTACAGGTGTTATTTTTCACTGTGCTACAATTATTTAGTCTGTTAAGACTTCGTAACCTTCTGGCTTGCCAAACCATTGCTATAACAGCTACAGATATGAAATTAATGAATTACCAATACATTTGACCACATATATTGCATGCAATTTAATTTGACAATTTTGAAAAGAATTCATCAAGATTTACTCATTCTGTTGGGCTGCACTCTTAATAATGAATTTTCTTTGGCATACAAAATTGTGGTGGTCTTAAAAACTGGCTTACTAGTCTAAAGCAGTTATGTGAAGGGTGTTCGAGGTTTCAAGACCATGGAGACAGTTACGATGAAACTAAATACAGCCATCATGACAGCTTGTGCCTTCATGGTTGCCCATAATGCATCACATTTTTGGGGGGGGGGGGAGGGGACACAATACTGGATATGACAGCATGTCAAGAAAGGGCATTATGCTATAACATCACTGGCTTTGATATATGAAGTCACCTATGAAATGGATGCGATGTGCAAATGTGGGTTTCTAAGTATCGTTCCCCAGATAGAGTACTGCGCAGTCAGACTTGACCTCCTCTGGGATTTCCAGTGGTAGAAATATTGAAAACTTCATTGGTGACGGGTAAATTATTATTCTACCTGTCTCTTGAATGCATCAACTTGAACAATTTCGTGCTCTAGTTACAGCAAGGAGAAAGATTTTTTACGACTCTCTATTTTTCAAAGATGAGGATGATTTCACAGACTTTTTGACTTGTGGATGATAAATATTTCACCTGTCACAATAGACAGGAGGTAATTATGTTTTCAACTTGTCGCTTACAAAATCTACCTGTCCGGGACAGGCGGAAACCCTATAATTTTGACCTCTGGATTTCTGTGTGGTTGATTTTAGTTTCCCCTTATGCTCCATCGTGGTGCAATATCTCCAACTAGTGATATCTGACATATTTTCAACTTAATATTTCCAAAATGTTATTAGGATAGGGATAATGGTCTTAATTCTTCAAATAGTAGAGTACGCATATTTAACAAATTTCTAAAACTGTCGAAACTGATAAAAACATGCTCCCATATTGTAACATAGGAAGAAAATGAAGATCGACTCTAGCTGATCACACCCCCCTGTACACTCCATCTAAGGTTCGATATTGGGAAGCCTCCTAATCCATTATCACACATTTACCAGTGTTGTCTGTCATGCTGCCATTTTCTGAAATTGTTCCACTGCTTTCATGATGTCCTGTCTTTGTGCATGTTAATGCTCGCGAACTCAAGACATAATGCATTATGGGATATCGTGAAATTTAATCAATACGGAAATATTCCCATTGCATTAATTTGACACAGATGATTGAACTGTATAAGGTTTGTACAGTGGGAATTCTCAATGTTTCTGACTGGCTATCAATTCATGGATGCTATGCCACTGCACTGGCAGACTGCCAACCCCCATTTATTGTGTACAATAGTGGTGTACGGCAGCAGTCTCGCCAGGTCATTTGGGAGGTAACCTTCCAATATACATTATCCTAATGAGTAAATGGTCAACTGCCTTCAACTGAATAGTGTAATGATGCTAGTTTTATATTTTCAACAGACTATAGTTTGTGACCTTGCATATGTAATGCCACGCATCATTGGATTTTGGTTCCAGCATTGTCGATGTTTACAGTTGATGTATTTTTTCAATTATTTCCCCTGGGTTCGAGAGGAAATTCCACTTCTTGACACCAATGTAATGCTGTCGATACCTGCAGGCGTGGTTGGCATCACAAAGATAGAACAAACCACGGAAATCAGCAGATCTACGGTTTATTGCACAGACCAGTGAAGAAATACTGTACATGAACTGTAAACATCGGCAATCCTGAAACCAAATATAACGATGCGTGGCGTCACAATCGTGACGTCACAAACTATAGTCTGTTGCAAATATAAAACTAGCATAATTTACGATATGTAGTAAGGGCTGTTCCATTTAAAAAGGTATGGGAGGGGCGGAAGGCAGCTTCGAATTATACCCCACCACCCATAGAAATTTTATTGGCCTTCACAATGTTGTAACATGGATTGAAGGGAATTTCCTTCCATGACCCATAGAATAATATCTTGAGTGCCTTCCTCCCCTCCCATATCTTTTTAAATGGAACAGCCCTAAGCTGCAATTAAGATTTGGTCAGCTTGGTGCCATTTATTGGCAGGCTACCGCAAAAAATTTCAGCAAGTGAAATTAATGGACTAGCATTCCCTTTAAACGAGATGACCTGAATATACATATCAACTTGTAAAAGCTTGGTCACCTCAGTCTGCTTAGATTTATTGTTGAGAATGAGCTTCCAATGTGAATGATTGAACCATTTTTTTAATGATTGAATAAATTAATTCTGACCTTAAAGTGTAACTGTGGTACTTTTGTAAGTTTACGTCAAATCCAAGATAATCTTCCAAATTATAGAATTTATAACTTTTTTTTGTTTTACGACTTTAATTTTTAACAATTTCAGTGTTATTAATGTTATTATAGTGCACAGCGCCACAAGCATGTCGGAACTTGTGACGTTATTATCGAACGATAAACCACATCACAATGCAACATTGTTACAAAACTGTTCCATTCTCTGCATTGCTGCGACGTCCCACAGACGGTGCAGGACGCTCGAAGTATGACGTCATCTCTGACGTCAAAAGAGGCAACAAAAATTACTCTCCCACTGTACAAATCTACCCTTGAATCATCTGAGATAGAATACGAGTGAAATGTTGGGGGAAAGCTTCACTAGGTTTTGTTATTCACATCGTTATCATGAATATGGCATAAACGTACACAAGTGCCACGGTTACAAATAATTAACATAGGGAATCCTGGGTTGCTTAGCTTTGAACCACCATGAGAATGATATTGGTAATATTACAACATGTGGATGTACATACATGTGTATAGCCTGATGTAAACTAGAGCATTATGGTGTATGTACCAGTTCTGCCGTTGTTTTTAGTTTGGACAAGTATAGCAATTCCAGTTAGGTTAATGCTCTAATAATTCAAATTCTCCTTAAAATATGGTCACCCCAAATTCTGTAAACATTCAGTCAGTCCTAATAATAAATTTGATCACCTTCTAAAATCTCTAATAATGAAGAAATTTTGAATCATTTTGTAGACCTTCTGTTCTAATAAATTAGATCACCCCCCTGATTTAATGGTCCATCTCTCCTGTAAGAGTCCCAAAACAAAGGAGAAACATACCCCCTTTCACAATTTGCATGAAAACAGACACAGATGTACAGAACAAGTTGATATTTTTTTTCTACAAAAAATGACATCAGATTGGAGTTTTAACATAATAAAGCAGATGTGGTAAAAAATGTACTGAAGCCGTAACCTTGTTACAATGGAAATGTTACCAAGAACAGGCGTGGAAATGTAGGGTTTCAAGTTTGTATTTCATAAACTTCAACCCTTCCCAAAAATAGTAAACCGCTATTAAATGTCAAATGTAACCTCTTGTAACAATGTAGCATCAAGAAAGTATGAGATGTGGGGACCATTTGGTAGGACCTTTAAAGGCTGAAACAATAGAAACTTAAACGGAAGACTGACCTGCACAGGGTATTTCCACTTCTTCAGTCATTGTGATTGAATTATTAGAGGGGATTCACCATATATGAATAATAATATGATTTTGAAAGTGAACTACCATACCATGAACTATAAAATTATTGTATTGACGAAACTTAATTGGTAAAGCATAGATCTATACTAGTCCAGGTTTCATTCCCACACACATTGATGGCCCGCCCTTTATCCGTGTTTCACCGAGAACGAGTGTATCCTAAAACTAAATAGATATAGATTTTCACCCCGCGGAAATTTTGTGATATCGATACAGGAACCATTATAGTAGTGTGTACTCTATATAGTACATTTTCTCATGGCATCAGATTGTATATCTCCTACTATCAGATATATCCTCCGATTGCACTGGGGTTGAAATCACGGTGCGCCACTTTCGTGTGCATGGCTCTTGGCCAATCAGCATCATCTGCTTGTAAACTGAGCGGAATGATCTCAGCATGACAAAGCTAAACAAGGCGTATCAATTTGTGTTGATGTGTAATAATTTAGCATAAAACTTGTTAATTGTTTTACGAGGTATACTGAATGCATTTCCCAGCTCACTCGTATGCAGATACATGCTCCCTGTGTCGCTCAAAATAGAAAGAGACCGAATTCGCATGGGTACTGCAATTTTCTGAACAGTGCAATCAGAGTGTTAGTAACCACCCCCTGCATCCAACCGTCAGTGAAACGGTGGTCAGCCGGTGGGGCTATTTTCGCAATACAGGCGAGGTGGTGTTAGCAATTTGGATTTCTTTCACATGTCTTCTGAGGCTATGGGCAATATTAATGGATATTCATTCATAGGAAATAACAGTCGTCATTTTAATCGTTCGGTTACGTAGCAGAACACATTGTAATTAAAGATATCATACGAACATGGAGAGCGATGCTGTTTTCGAGCGAAGTTTCATTTTAAAGTTGTTCGTATCGCTAATAACTTGCACTAATCGCTACAGATTATCATGCATAATTATTCCTTATTCATTGCTCTTTGTATGTCACCCAACCTTCATTGAATTTAATTCACGTAAGTACTGATATTATGGAAAAAGTAACACCATATGCCTCTAGCTAGGCTACGGTGAACAGCATCAAGAAAAGTGCGTAGCATGTTCGTGCTGTTCACCGTAGCCTGGATAGATGCACACCGTGTGACTTTTCAATTAATATGAATGCTCACGCCAAAGGAGCATTGAATAGGGAATAATTACGCATGATAATATGTATCGATAAGTGTCAGTAATTAGCGCTAAGAACAGTTTGAAAACGAAACTTCGCTAGAAAACAGCATCGCTTCGTGTGTTCGTACGATATCTTTAAGTACAAGGCGTTCTGATATGTAACCGAACGATTGAAATGACTGTTACTTTCCATGAATGAATATCCATTAATATTGCCCATAACCTCAGAAGAAATGTGAAAGAAATCCAAATTTCTAACACCATCTCACCTGTGTTGGGGAAAATAACCTCACCGGCTGACCAGCGTTTCACCGGCTGGCGACGGTCGGATGCAGGGGGTGGTAACAGTTTAGGAGGTTATAAACTCTGACAATGGGAAAATGCCTATAGTAATGATTCAAACTTGTTTTGAGGAGTGCCGAGCGGTTCAATTTTAATTGTTGAAATTACTACATTATAATTCATGTGCTTCACATATATTACGGTTAATGCAATATCCGACCAGGCATGCTCTGGGGCTTCCATAGGCTAAACAATTCAAACTTGAATCGATGTAATGTAATAAAATGACACCATGTAACAATATTTCCCTCCCACTTTCATTACCTTACCAATACCTAAGAATTATCAGGCAAATCTACTGCTTTGTCTTTCATTGACTTTGATATATGTACCATTAATAGTGGCATGTTACTGTAACTTATACCAGGCGTTCAGAACAGATAATGGCGGACAGCTTTGAGAGTTTTTCAGATGATGAAAAAGGTCAGCCAGTCATACAGCATTAGTTAGTGCATGGAGCAGTAGGCTCCATGGTTAGTGGGAAGGGATCATTTGAAAATTACTGTTTATTTTAGATGACATCTGGCGGAAATAATACTTATAGACAGTGCTGAATAATTAGTCCCGATTGTCAAGAATTGTGAAGGAGTGGTAGACAGTTTCGCGTTTATCACACCATCGGCTCCCTCATCTTTTAATGATTGCTTTTCGAAGTGAGGTACCTGCGTAGTAGTATGGGTAACAATGGACTAATTTATATCAGTTTGTATTGAAACTGAACAGAACTTATATATTGTACATGACAAGTTGGGAATACCATTGTTATGATGCTGACACCAGTTGATTAGATAATTAATGTTATTTGGCTACTGAAACTTTGACATGTATTTTTGCATGTTCATTCAAATCCTGTACATTACAGATAGAATATGTTTGATGAAAAGCATACTGGAATAGACCTAAGCAGATATGCTCTTTCCCCCTTCACCTGTCCAATTCGAGTGATTGTTGACAGTTGATTGTTAATTTCTAGTCGAGGTGGAACCCTGACAAAAAACAAAAAAAATTAAAAAACCCCCACCAAGGTCCAAGTTTATCATTCTCGTCAGGGAGTTTCATTTTTCAATTGGATTACATGTAGTTCTTAGGAAACAGAATTTTTGATTCTAGTCTACAAAACCATCCAAAGACTTCTTTTCTACTGTTGCTCTACAAATGAATGTCAAAATGGTTTGCAAAATGGTGCCATAAAAAGCATCTGCGTTAGCTTCCACAAAGTAGTGTAGGTCCTTACTTGCTCTTGCACTTTGCACAAAGTTCTGAAGATCCTTACTATGATTGTATATGTATCATCTGCTAAGAAGAGATTTCTGGTCCCAGGTTCTCGTCCTTAAAGTGCTGATGCACTCGTATTAAAAATATGCATGAAATAACACTTGATGGTGAAGCTATCCAGTTGTTAGTAAAAGTATATGCCTGCAATTACTTTTCACTGCTTTGAAAATCCATTTTAGTCAACTGCTCAAAAGGAAACAAAAAATGCAGCTTTAAGACAGTAGCCTACCTGATATTATCATAGCTTTCAATGTTGGGCATTGTTTTGAAAGCTGTTTGAAAGAGTTTCAATGTGACGTCACTGGTGCTTTTTTGACATCCTATCAGATCCTTTTCTCTTTCGTTTTTGAGCAGTTGATAATTGGACATGTGTCGTCACGTAGAAAACTGATTGTTGCACTTACTTTTTCCACCAACTTCATAGCTTTGCACTGAAGTGGTATTTAATGCACATTTTCAAAATGAGTGCATTGAGCTCTTTAAGAAATGTAAACAATGGTCTGACATTGCTTAGACCCCCTTGCGCTGGTGTATGTCAATACCATTACTCTAATGCTTATTCATGGTGCTTCCCAGAATTGTCAGAAGTATATAATGAACTTTGTATCTAAATGAATCTCCAAATTATAAGGGGGCCAATTTAAAAGCTTGCTTTACGTTAATTACAAAATGTATACATTAGCAGGGTATTCGAAACAGTAAATTATGGGAATGACAATCCCATCTGCAAATGATTGTATAAACGATAAATGACAAAAACTTCTTACATAGCAGGTAGTTTGCATGTTCATTATTTAACAGATCATTGCTTAAAATATCGCTCCAAAACACCATTTCATACTGTCCATATGAGCTATTCAAGAATGGATTACAATAAAACACAATATATGATTCAGTTTTTCGTTTGTTTTCTTGCTTCCATTGCTGTATTAGGCCGTCCACACTTGATTCCTTGTTTCCCGCATTTTATCTACCGCCCATTTTTCCATTTTCATTTATTTTCATTATTTGCAGTTTTTCCACTTTTAAAGCAATCTCCAAGCATAATTTCTCTCTTTCAACATGTTGAAATCAGTCAAATGTTTAAGCCAACCTAATTTCGTTCAACAACCTCGAAGACATCAAATCTGACGATTGAAAATGGGAATATTGATGAAAATAATATGATTTCGTGGAAAATCATGTTAGGGGAGGTCACTCATTTCTTTAAACATTCTCAAACATGGGCACTGAATGATCTGGGCCCGAATTTGTTTAAAATAATGACTAATGAATAATGAAAAGTAATAACCCGCCCACATCTGTTTTGCAAAACAGGCTGACCGGGAAACAAGGAATTAATTGTCATTTAGCCTTACTTGTTGCTTTTAATTACACTGTAATCAGAACTGTATTTTATACTATATTGTTTCAGCTTTCTTCATTGTACCGTAATGTTGAATTGCATAAAACTTGTGCAGGTGCAGCCAGTAAAATACCCCTAAAAAAATTATGGGTGGTAATATATGTGCATTCCAACATTAACCCATATAGTAGCGGGTGTAATAAAATATTGTAACTGGTTGGATGGTGTTATGAGACAGGACGTACTTTTCGCTCATAACATTGAAACTATGCATGCAAAAATTGAGACATAATAACATAATGGATATTCACGAGACCTGGCAAAAACAACATCTTGAAAAGCTTACTTGCGCTAAAATTATTCTAACAACATGTATTGTGCAAATTTTTTTAACTGTTGAATTGGCACTCGGACAAAATACCCTGCCGTTGCTCTCTTAAAAAAAACCCGCATTTGCGTGAAGCTGCCCTTCAGTCTTGCATGAATATGCGGTAATATGCGATACTTCTGGGATTACGATATGGCTTATTGGAAAGATGTACCTACATGTGCAATATTAATAGTCTCCTGGTATTCAACTGTTTAATAATTTAATTTCTCATTGGCAGTATCTTGTAATTTGAATTTTGATGGCATAAATTATTATATTCTATTTAATTTCTGGAAAATAAGATTAAATACAGCATTTTGATAAAAATGGCTTTGTGACTTCGACTGTCATCTGACAGAACCCCCATTAATATTATGCTACCCCATGCTAGAGACCCCCTCCTTTGTTGTTTGACCCAAGTTGTTCGACTGTGAAGTCAGAGGTAAGGATACCCGACAAGAGACCCTCCGTTATGATGGCAGGTGCTTTGAGTTGCCATGGCACTAGTGATAACAATAGCCGAATCACTGCTCGTGATGAAAAATAAACCCAAAACAAAATGGGATGTTTTGTTCTTGTCTGTGATAAATTCAATACAGAAGCATTATCAATTGTAAACATTTCAAGTTTAGGTAATTTTATTGGACAGCTTGGCTCGTAAACGTTCCTAGAATAAATATCGTATGGCGCAAGAATATAATATGCAGTAAACAACCGTAAATAGCAATGGCGGCTTTTTGGTTTCTTCCTGGATTTACAGATTAGCAAATCAACACCTCTCTTTTGTGTCAATTATCACCTACATAGAGAAACCTTTGTTTTCTACGGATAGAGGACAGTGTGAGATCATTTCTGGCACATGTGTCAGTTGCCAGCTCTTTTATTTGCAGTTTCGTAGGCTGTCAGTTCTATGACTAGCAACAACAACATCGAATAATCTTTTGTCGGATTGGGTGTCGTAATTTAGCCCAGACATATGGAATGTCAACTTGAACATTCGTCTTCAAATTTATGCCGTTTTGTTTGAGTCATGGAGAAGTACGAGAAAATCGCCAAGATTGGCGAAGGGTCGTATGGAGTGGTTTTCAAATGCAGAAACAGGGACACTCAGCAGATGGTTGCAATCAAAAAGTTTGTGGAGTCCGAAGAAGATCCTCTGATTAAAAAAATTGCCATGAGGGAAATACGCATGTTGAAAGTAAGTGATCATATAGGTCTACATGAAAGCGCCTGAATATAATTATTCAATTTATTTTCTTCATAATTACATCTGACAAGAAGTGAACAATACCACTACGGCATAATATGATTATTTCTGGCTTAATTAATTATTCACTTCGATGACGATTGGGGAGGCGTCAGAGAAATTGATTGTTGATTATCCTGGTGCCAAAAGCAGAAAAATCAGACATGCATGATCAATTATTCGGGAAGTCGCGTTTATATTTTCTTTATGCCGTTTTGTCTGATATATTGCCGCGGACATATTCCCAACTTTCTATTTCACATAGCCACACGCCAGATAATTTGACATTCTCTAGCTGGAGTCCAAGTTCTCTCCCATACAAAAAGCGCAAAATGGTAGTGACTGTCATTGCTTTCCGTTAAAGAATGTTACAACGTCCAGCGAGGTGGTGTGATGGGACGTCACAGACCAACATCAAACAAGGGAAGATAAGCGATACACATTTCATTTCTAATATCGTCAGGGCTTGACATACGGTACCAACTTCGGAGCACTTTTCTGAAGTCACTAGGAGACCAGATACTTCAAATAAAGCCAAACAAAGTAGACAGGTGAATAGTTCCATCAGTAACTAGCCGGCATGAAGCAGACCTTGCGTTTTGAGGGGCGCGATCGCTCTAGTCCAATATAATGTGACTGGAATACGTCCTCCTTTAATATGTTGATGTCTACCATGTCCGTATCACAGTCACATAGGCTGCCATCTTGTTTCAAGAGGCAGGGCTTCGGACCTCGGAAATTGTCAAATTGTGACGCAATAATTAATTGACATGATTACTGACTGGTTTGAATGTATCCGTGCAGCTTAGATCCACAAAATGGCACATTCCAGGCATCTATCGATCTCTCATTAAGCCATAGGCAGCTAAATCTTGTCCGATCAGCGTAAAAAAATTAGGCGGCCTTCACTTTGGCACATGAAGGGAAGTGACGTAGGCACACACCGACACGTGTGAATGAATCATGTGATACTCTGACAGGGGTCGAAATTTACACCTGTCTACCTGTCTCCGACAGGTAATTTTTGAAAGAGACAGGTAGAGAAATAAAGTACCTGTCCCTATTGACAGGTAGCCAATAATTTTGTTTTGGTGTTCAAAATATATCTTCAACAAAATTCATTCAAAACACCTGCTAATAAGTGCAAGTAAACAAGGTGTTATTAATTTATTAGTGTCTTGCAACATCTAACTTTTTCATTAATCTCGAGTTACATGTATATGACAATTTCAATGATTGCATGTTCAGGTAATTCTTAACGGTGACAGGTAAACTTTTTGGTCACCTGTCTCGTGTGACAGGTAAATTATTTTGAATATTTCGACCCCTGTCTGAGATACGGGGTCTTCTCAAATTATCTGACTAACGTACAAGTTTTGTGCTCGCTTTTTGGTAATTTTATAAAGGTCCCTTTCTGTACACTCGCGTTTGTGTACACCATGTGACACGAGGGATCGTGCGATTACTTCCCATAATGCTTTAGGGTAAAGCCATATACGCCATTTTTGGACGGATTTTCGGTGCTCTGGAACATGTGACAGTTTGTTGTCTCCGTGGAATTTTACGTAGAGTGGCTCAGATGTGTGGGTGGTGTTATTTTGTGCCTTGAAACACGAGCAATTCATTTATACTGGTGAGTGTGCTTGTCAGTTCTTTATTTTCTCAAAATCTCCTATTTTTCAATGGTCGTTCTGGAGGAAGATTTCTGCACCTGCACTTGACTTCGTTACCAATGGGACTGTACAGCCCAATCGAACATCCGAATAATAAAAGAAAGGCTGTCAGTCACCCATTGTATTGGACTAGCGATCGCTCCTGCTCTCTGGGCTCATACTAAAGGAAGGCCGAAAGGAAGGCGGCCTTCCGAAAGGAAGGCGGTGGATAAAAACATATGTTACAAGGCTTAGCGGGGGTCGTACGGACACATGAATCGCGGATAATACTTCACGGCCGTCCCGGCTGGCGAAAATCAAAATGGCGGCCGGCTACTATCTTTGGCTTGCTTAACATTCGTACACCGTGAGGTTATGTTGAGATCCAGAATAATTGACTTTTGTAGGACAATCCAGCACCAGGTCCTTTACTGTCGGATGCGGATCACTAAGGAAAACACTATTTTTGTCGTTGAAGACAATATACTTTCTTAAACGATGAGACCATATGTGAGCTTGAAAACTCGGCAGAACCAGAGCTAAAACACTTCATGTAAAAAATGACCCCAAACTGTCACAAACTCTATGTAATATCTCATGAATGAATTCTTTTCACTTGCAATAAATTTTATCTCCTAAAAACTGTCCCATATGGGGACTACCTGATAACTTAAAGTTACCCCCAGCAAATTTCGTCTGAAGAGAGATCTGCATTTCATGAGAACCATGAAGAAATCTATGGTAATTCGAGTGTCATATTTTGTCATTATATGACTTTTCTTCAATTTGAATGAAATGGAATGTTACTTTTTCTCTGTGTTTGAATAACAGGGTTGAAAAGTGAACTTCCTGTGATTGAATTATTAGGGGAATTACCGTATGTGCACAGAGGATTTATTATGGACAAATCAAAACCGCCGCTGTCAAAATCGCTAGTGTTGATCCGATACTGTCGCACACATTAACGATTATAGATTAGGCTTTAACTAAAATTAATCTGTTCTTATCATCACTGCCCATCTGTAATACAGAATTTGTACGAGGCAATATCATAAATTCACATGCATGAGCTAGTTCACATCCCCATTGACTTCTGGGCAGTCACTGGAACTTATCTTTCGATATAACAGGACAGAATCGATTGGCTGTTGGTATCCTGCTAGCTTTTTCCCCTGAGTGATGATAAATGATGTCAGATTAATTTTAACGAGACTATATCGCATGAAAACAGCTCCTTGCTTCTTGCTATATGAAAATAGCTTCTGGCATTGTGCAGGTGTATAGGTTAACTTGATGGCATTGGGGGAACGAGGCGCCATGTTAACTCCCTCTGTATCAGCATTTTCAACAGTTTCAAGCTGGTATCAACACTGTCATGAACATAATGAAGCTAAGATATATACTTATCATCACCTATGTTGTTTCAAAGACCATACTTCAAGGTTTCGGACAATATATAATATGATGAAAATAGTCGTCTAGAAATTCCTGATTTTTGCTTGCCAATGGCAGGCAATCATTGAACTATATTTCTATTGGCAAAGACCATACTTCAAGGTTTCGGACAATATATAATATGATGAAAATAGTCGTCTAGAAATTCCTGATTTTTGCTTGCCAATGGCAGGCAATCATTGAACTATATTTCTATTGGCACTTTATTTGTTGTTTCATGTTCTAAAAATTAATTTGCGATTCAATGTTGTTTTAACAGTGTGATAGATATTTGGCCTATTACTATGCAAATTAGAATGACAATTTATTTTTTAACTACCATTAGATGGGGATTTGTCTGTGTGTGTCTCAAGAGAATTTTGCTGAATTCATTATGTGAACTTACTTATCGAGCAAAAACAACCTTTTGTACCTCTAGAGAGCAGGATCTCCCAAACCAGATAGCTACTTGACTGGGGATTAGCTGCCCTGTCATGCCTGTGTGTTTACATGGTAATTTGCATTTAAGATGACAAAGAGTTTTCTATAGGGGATAATGGAGCACTATTCCACATCCGTGGCATTATAATATACAAGAAAAATCTATTCCTTTTAATATTTCAATTTTCAGCAACTGAAGCACATCAACTTAGTCAACTTACTAGAAGTGTTTCGCAGAAAAAAGAGGCTTCACCTAGTCTTTGAGTATGTTGATCATACGGTGCTAAATGAACTGGACAGAAATCCCCGGGGGTAAGCTAAACATGTTGTGACCGTGCCAATAGTTTCTCTGTTCCTTTATTCAAATTTCAGCAACTGAAGCACATCAACTTAGTCCGCTTGTTAGAAGTGTTTCGAAGAAGAAAGAGGCTTCATCTAGTCTTTGAATATGTTGAGTATACAGTGCTTAATGAACTGGAGAAAAATCGCTGGGGGTAAGCTACATATACTAGAATGTGTAGAACACGTAGAATGTGTTACAGTGTAGAACACGTATTTTTGAAAAAAGTTGCATTCAGGGTTCATACGCCTCCTGGAAAGTCCTTAAAACTCCTGGATTTTTTATTGCTATCCTGGAAAGTCCTGGAAAATGCTTAAAAATAAACTTAAACGCATGAAGAACTAAACTTGCCTCTTCTGGGAGAACCAGCAATCTGATGGCATGCGTTACTGTGCCGATATTTGTTCCTGAGCTTTGTTAAGTTGCTTATCTTTGTTGCAAGTTATTGTACTAAAGACTCGTGGAAAATTAAAATTACTGACCTGGAAAGTCCTGGAAAACTCCTGGAATTTTTTCCCCGCTGTAACAAGTGTATGAACCCTGCATTATTGTGAACGGGACAATTTCAAGGCAATACTTTGATTAATAAAAAAAAGTAGGTGTACAACGTTGGCTAGCGTTGTTGGGATATCAGGTGTCTATATGTAAACACCATGAACACTGAGCAGTCACATCTCCGAAAAAATAAGGTCAGCATTTTCTGTGTTCGGACTACTTGAGCATCTCGAGTCTACTTTGTATTTAGGCACTCTATGCAAGTAGTTACCAAGGATAGACATGAACGAAATATATTGTTCTCTTCAGTATAATTGATCAATGAAAGATCCACTCATCGCTTAGACTCCAAAAATGGACAGAATATAACAAATTGTTCTCTTCAATATAATTGGCCAATGAAAGATCCACTCATCGCTTAGACTCCAAAAATGGACAGAATATAACAAATTGTTCTCTTCAGTATAATTGGTCAATGAAAGATCCACTCATCACTTAGACTCCAAAAATGAACAGAATATAACAAATTGTTCTCTTCCGTATAACTGGTCAATGAAAGATTCACTCCAAAATGCTCTTCTAACTAATACTAGTATAATGTATTGCAAGCTTGGAGCTTGATTATTTTCTTCATGTAAAGTTGTCTTTTTTTTTTCTTCATGTGAAGTTCTCTTTTTTTCCGTGTTTAGGGTACCAGAACCTCTGGTAAAGAAGATTATATACCAGACGTTACATGCTGTCCAGTTTTGTCATCAGCATAATGTGAGTATGCAATGAAAGTCGCTTCATCTTTATGCTCATTCAGCATGTTCAGGTGTGTGTGTACCATTCATCAACCTGGAATGTCACATAGAAATTGGTGAAACAGCGGGCTGTATTGAAATATTTCCGTTGATAGACATTTAAAAGGTCGGCATATTCTATGGGTAACAACTTCTTTAACGCTGTGGAACTGACGTTTTGTTGAAGATACTTCCAAATTTTTCAAAGCTAATGGAATAGATTGCATTTCAATAGAAATGTTGTATTGAAATTGATTACATCTTGTTACATTTCTAACTATCCCTATGCCACTCTTGTAAATTTCATGGAACCTATGGGTCTAACTATCCCTATGCCACTCTTGTAAATTTCATGGAACCTATGGGTCTAACTATCCCTATGCTAGGCAAGTGGATTTCTTTGAACCTTTTGATCAAAATTGCCCTGTGTTAGGCATGTGGATTTTTTGGAAACCTATGGGTCTAACTATCCTTATTTTCGTTAGGCATGTGAATTTATTGGTCTAACTATCCCTATTTTTGTTAGGCATGGACTTTAATATTATATTGTGAGTGTTTGTACATGGGCGTAGACCAATATTATATTGTGAGTGTTTGTACATGGTGTATGTACACCAATATTCAGAAAATGTTACAAACTCAAATTTATAATACTGTTGTATTTTCAGTGTATCCATAGAGATGTGAAGCCAGAGAACATCCTTATCACCAGACAAGGAATAATCAAACTGTGCGACTTTGGCTTCGCCCGTCTTCTCAGTAAGTCACCTAACTGACCTGAAAAAGACCTGGGGATGTTACTATGTGCACTCACTTAAAGAGTTGAGCAAATGACCGGGAAGCTGATCAAGGTCCACTAGACAGAAGACACGATGTATCATGATTTAACGTCGTTTTCAACAATATTTCAGTCATATCATGACGGTGCCTACGTGTTCCAGAACACGAGAGTGTCCACAGTTGCTATTATCCTGGACACTGATCAGCCCAGCCAGTCACCCATTCAAGTATTAACTGGGCTCAACATTGCTTAGCTTCGGTGATTTGAGGAGAACTGGTGTGTCAAACGTAAAAGGGTAGCAGAGTATATTTTTGGTGGACATGTCAATAATAGCTTAGAAGGCTACTGTCTCTTTTTCCATTGCACTGGCGTAATGATATCATTGGTTTTGACAGCAGGTCCAGGGGATGAGTATACGGACTATGTAGCCACCCGTTGGTACCGGGCACCTGAGCTCCTTGTGGGTGACATGCAGTATGGACCACCTGTGGATATCTGGGCAATTGGGTGTGTGTTTGCAGAGCTCCTCACTGGGCAGCCACTCTGGCCGGGGCGATCAGATGTGGACCAGCTCTACCTTATCAAGAAAACACTAGGTAAACTGGAAAGAAAACATCCTGTTTTTGTTAATTCTTATGAAGGCCTTCATGTGCCTCCTATATTTTCTATATTTTCCTATATTTTTGAGTCATTCCTATATTTTACTCAAAACCTCCTATATTTTGACCTTTTCTCATGAAAACATTCACCAATGCTCTGAAATGAGTCAATTTGGCATGGGAAAATACATTTCAGAATTTTTTTTTGCCTCCCTTCGCTCGGCAAATATGAAAACATTTAAATTTCTCTTTCTTGAACCAAGCAGCAGAACGGGTCTCCTCAACCACCACAACTATGACCGCATTCAGTGGAAATAGTTGTATTAAACATAAAAAAACCTACCAAGTTTGGAGCATACAATGTAGTAGTGACCTGTCTTGCACTTTCTTATTTCCTATACATGTAGTGTCTATTAATTGTATCCATGAACTGCTCATAACGGAAGAGTGAGATCTTGCTGTTTTGTATCTTCAATGATAATTTTGATCGATGTATTCCTGTTTTCTTCACTTCAAGGTGACCTTTTACCAAGACATGTAGAGATATTTTCAAGGAACACTTTCTTCAGGGGCATGAGTATACCCGATACTGACCAAGTGGTATGTATACTCTCATTTATCAGCAGTTGTGAAAGAATAATCGTGACTGAGCTGACTGATCCATCAGCTCATTTCGGGTTACATATCACCGTATAACCGGCAAATTAGCAGTACGTAGATTCGGCCGAAGTACCCACAACTTTATTTCTTGAGACCCTGGTCAGTTGAAACTGACAATTTAAATCAGTGGGTTAGAAATGAACATATAGCTCACTGAAGAAAAAATATCTTGTTATGGTGTACAGACAACATAGTTGATATCGACTTTAAAAACCATAGTCGGGCTGCTTGGATATCGACATCAAGATTCGTTATTGACATCAGATCCGAATCAACTTTAGAAAATAGGTGATTATAGCCAACGATATTCAAAAACTGAGAAATCATACCCAGGCAAATCTCTATTGAGATTTGATTTGTCTGTGTTATTGCAACTGATGCTGTCTGAATGTTTATCACTAATTTGATAATCCTACACTGTGCACCTGTTATATATTACGACTCATGAAAGAAATCTTATGCTGTTTAGCCTAGGGGGAATGAACAGGATCATTTAAACGTGTTTTACCAAGAATATCATGGTGAACGACTTTAGATGTTGTAGATGCTACAATTATTAATCCTTGTGGAACCAACCGTTGAGTTTTCACAAGCTCCTAAGTTGTCACTTAATGAAAATGGACAGACTGACATAGCTATTACTTGATCAACATATAAATTATCTTGAAGTTCTGGTCTGTTTTCTCATTCATGACCTACATACACGATTCTCTAATTCTTATAGCTGGATAATGATTAGTGGATGAATTTATTATATATTCTTAATGTTTTGAGTTCCTCCATTTGAATTTCTGTGATGAAGTCTCCTGAAAAGAGTCACATTTAGCACTGCTTTCTTTACTTGAAGAACTGATTCCTAATGTTAACCATGTTATGTATTTTTCAGGAGCCCCTTGATGAGAAGTTCCCCAATATCAGTCCTCAGGCTATGAGCTTTATGAAGGTATGAATGAGTCCAGTGTGATGATCACATAACACTTAAATTTGCCTCTTGGTACATCCTGAGAAAGTGGTGCGGGTAGCGCATCCCATAAATGTCATAGATGGGGTCAATGTAATGAACACCTAGCAATACAAATGGGCTCAGCTTTCTACTTGAGAAACTAGAGAAGTTAATAACAGGTGGACAGAAATCTCCACTACATCATACGACCTCGTATCTTGATAAACATTTGATAAATGATGTTATTCATAACACAGGAGGTTTTCTTTGGGCTCGATAGTGTTATACATGACCGGATCAATGTTAATAAATATGCGGACAGTTTTGAGTTACTTCCCTTGCTGTCACTCCGCTCAAATCCATAGTAGGTGTATTCTGAAGCAATGCTCTTGTTCGCTGTGTTTCATCAAGGGGGTTTCTTACATTATATTTACCAAACTTCTGTCTAAAAATCATACTCGTTTAATTGACAGGGCTGTTTGGCAATGGACCCGGCTCAGAGACTGAACTGTGCTGAGCTGATAGTCCACCCATACATGGACCAGAATGGGGAGGAGATCAGGCCTAGGCCTAAACGATCATTACCACGGCCCAGACAACTGCCTCAAGGACAACCAAATGTATGTGCTCTTTTCTCATCTCAATAACATCCAAATTCTCAGGAATATTGTTTGACCACCGATTAACGTTCTTATCGCATATAAATTGCTTGAAAGCTAAGTGCATGAAAGCTCTTGATTTGTTGAAGGTAGTTGCCAACTATAAGTGGGGAGGAGATCAGCAAACACTTCTCAGTTTATATCGATCACTTCGTTCCAAACTTGATTATGGCTCTATTGTTTACAATGGTGCAAGCAAGTCAAACTTGGCAAAGCTAGATCCTATTCTGCATCAGGGACTAAGACTTTGCCTTGGAGCATTCAAAATATCCTATAAAGAAAGCTTACATGTCAAAGCAGATGAATTTTCTTTAGAACTTCGAAGAATTAAGCTATCACGGCAATATATCACAAAATTGCGATTAAATAACTCGAATCCTGCATTTTACTGTGTTTTCAACCCTCAGTACGTGGATTTCTATTTAAAGTAAACCATCCATTATTCCACCTCTTGGAAGTTGTATGAATTTGAGATTCACACATTGTTGCAGCTGGTATTAAGCTTGGTCAAATTTTACTTAACAAGCTCTTACCAATTCCTCCATGGCAGTTAGCTAAACCAAAAATAGATATTACACTAACGAAATATAAAAAGGCAGACACGAGCCAGCTCGTGTATACACAAGAATTTGATCTACTGAGAGAAAAATACAGATCACATCAGGCTATTTATATCTTTTGGGATTATAGTATCTGAGGCACCTAAATGCCAGCATTATATGTTGTCGATCTAAACTACTCGGCCACTCCTATTTTTGTGGCAGGCCCGTTGGCCGAGTCATTTAGATCGCCGACATATCATGCTGGTGATTAGGTGCTTTACTCGCTGGTTCGAATCCCGCACTAGAGTCTGTCCTATACTAAGATAGTGTAATCTCAAAATAACGTTAATTGTTTATGTATCTGTGTTCTTTATTTACAGCACCATGGACGTTCATTTCCTCTACTGAACTTGCATGGTACTGCGTCTACCTCACCGGTACCACAAACCACCAAGCATCAGAAACAGCCGAAACAGTCCAAGATCACCCGGGATCACCTGCCGAACATTTGACTCTTCGGTCAAGGGGTTTGGCGGCATGATGGGAACTAGAACTCCTACTTGTCAAGAGCACAAATCCTGGTGGCCATTTTGAGGGAGCAATGGAGCACTGTGTGGCTGTGTGTGTGTGTGTGTGTTTGGCACTGTGTGAATATTCTAACACAAACACGTGTTAAGCCATGGCTGACAAAAATCCGACCTCTGAGGAATAGTGTATAACAGTGAAATTCTCATTCTCTTGATGGATAGGTTTCTCTTGCTAATAATTTGGTGCTGATTATTCTCAAAGCAGTGGAATATGCACAGCAATTTGAGATAATTTTAATTTTCCCAAATGTTAAAGATATATGATGCAGAAGTGAAGAAATTTCTAATATCTTCTTTGTTTTTCGGAGACCCGACCATTATACGGTATAGGCAAGAGTGAAGTAACATGAAGAGGTGTTAACTATTTTGTTCCGTTTTTGTCTTGAAATTTGGAAATAGAATGCATATAATTAGCTTATATCATCAAAAACATCATGGATGGGAAAAACATTTCGATGGCAACAAAATATCAACACAGTTCTTGATTATTAGGGAGTGGTCTTGTCAGCCATGGCACGTTGTTGTTTGTGAACTAACTAGTTATTATTAAACGAAACACTTCTATTGAACTGCTATAAGTTCTCTCACTAAACTACGGAAATTACAAGCAGTTGTTCACCTCATGACATCTGTGGGCAAAGGTGGCCTGATAGTGCTAAAATTCTCTATTTTTTCTCGAGGACCTAGTTAGGGGTAGAAAAACGTGTGTCTAGTACAGAATGCTTGGCTTCAGATTTATTTATAGAAAAATAAGAAATGTGTGACAAAATATAAGTTATTACGTAACAGCTTCAGCGGATGAGTTTGGGAGGGATTGGGGGAGATAAAATACAAATGCTTATTCGTACGATTGTATAAATTGCCATAAAAGGGTTAATTGTTTTTAGGATAGATTGATGTTGTATGTATTTATTAACCCACTAACCCAGCGTGGCACCCACTAACTGTAGTTCTATTGCCCCTAGCAATATGGCCGGGATCTCTGTTCGTAGTCTACTGTACGTGAGATGGTAGTTTGGCTGGTCCCCATGGTGACCAGACCAGTACGTTGTAGCTTTAGTCAATCCGTCATGTTCTCGCTGTCTCGTCACTGTTGTACATAGCTGGTAATTTGTGTAAATGTCTGTATATGTCCTTGTGTTGTTTTTTTGTTATATAGGTAGTCAAGTAAAAGATGACAGTCTGTGTATCTTTCATCACCATAATGTAAATAGTTCAAGCAGTAGTCGTGCAAACTTGCCTCTGTCCTTTACAAGTCGACAGGACATACAAGGAACAAAGAACTTTTTCCATATTGTGTTTGGCGGTGCAAGATGATCCTTTGGTGTGCCAAAAATCACCCGGGACACTTCTGGATGTCAAACTTTATATTGTTCCACCGATAGTTAATTAAGAAATTGTAATTTTGCCCTATACAAGCAAAGTTAATTTAGCACAGAAGGGTTGGTGGAGAGGTTGTGGGTTATAAATTTGAGCTATACATATAAACGACATGTATATGGTTTCTTGTTAGGCCACTGTTAGTTGTTTGTTCGTTTCTCGTGACCCTCTCGCATCTAAATTTGAGGGGCAAATAATTAAAATTCTTGCAGGTTTTAAGATTTTTAGGTTATCTGCTTTTTCGTCATGTTTACATGCGTTTGGTTTGCTGGATTCATAATAAAAAAAATTTCGCACTCGGCGTGAATTTTGCACAAGCAATGTCATGAGAAACAAAACAATTAAGTAACAGCGGCCTTACAATTTTATGTGCGACTTATGAGAAAGGGCAGCTCTTGATGATGGTTGTTTATATGTTATATCGTATGGTGAACTGTTACGTACAGTTTATTGTTTGTTCATTTTCCATCACTGTTCATTACATCAGTGTATATTACAGACCTCGATGACTGGATGACTGAATATTTACAGGACGTGTGAGTGTCCGTTATCATTATTCTGAGATAATTAACATCATCCATCCATCATATAACTTAAGATATTCCTTTAAATTTTGGATTGAAACTTATTAGATTTGATGTATTTATGGACACTTTGATGTGGAATTATTGTATGATGACTGCATTAGATACAGTCTTCATTCGTACTTTTTAATGTTCATGATGTGAAGATATTGTACACATATTACAATATATTGTTTTACAGATATGTGATATTTTAGTGTTTATAGACTAAACAATGTTTCGGCATTTATTTAACTTATGAATTAATGTATAGATGTTAACTATAAATAGCGTTATTTACAAACCTACGTTATCGTCCTGTGATCTGCGAGTAAACAACAAATTAGTGAAGTACTGGCACCGATTTGGAGAATGTTTATGACCAGAATATCCTGTTTTCATGTTTGTGTGGATAATTCCACAGTGATCGTGACCAAAGTTAAAATGGAAAGCTTTTTGTCCAATGTTAATGTGAAAATTCTGATGAAGAAAGTTGAATAGTTTGCTGTCAGCAGCGCTCACCCACTGGGTTTATTCCAACTTTTACTGACAGACTCTTAGCCATGGTGGCAGACCGTCAGGGTGTATGTCAACAATTAATGGCAGACCCTTGGACATACTATTAAGTGGCGGACCTTCTGTGGGTATTCCAACTTTTAGTGGCAGACACTTAGTCAAGCTAAGTGGCAGACCCTCTGTGTGTAGTCCTATTTTTAGTGGCAGACCCTTCCTGGATATGTAAAGTGGCAGTCTGGGTGTATTCCAACAGTTAGTGGCAGACCCTTGAATATACTAAGTGGCAGATCCTCGGGGGTATTTCAACTTTTAGTGGCAGACACTTGGATATGCTACGTGGCAGATCCTCCGGGGGTATTCCAACTTTTATTGGCAGACCCTTGGATATGCTACGTGGCAGACCCTCTGAGGTGTATTTTCAAATTTTAATGGTAGACCCTTGGATATGCTAAGTGGCAGATCCTCGGGGTATTCCAACTTTTAGTGGCAGATACTTGGATATGCTAAGTGACAGATCCTCATGGGGTATTTCAACTTTTAGTGGCAGACCCTTGGATATGCTACGTGGCAGACCCTCTGAGGTGTATTTCCAAATTTTGATGGTAGACCCTTGGAAATGCTAAGTGGCAGATCCTCGGGGTATTCCAACTTTTAGTGGCAGACACTTGGATATGCTAAGTGGCAGATCCTCCGGGGGTATTCCAACTTTTAGTGGCAGACCCTTGGATATGCTACGTGGCAGACCCTCTGAGGTGTATTTCCAAATTTTGATGGTAGACCCTTGGAAATGCTAAGTGGCAGATCCTCGGGGTATTCCAACTTTTAGTGGCAGATACTTGGATATGCTAAGTGACAGATCCTCATGGGGTATTCCAACTTTTAGTGGCAGACCCTTGGATATGCTACGTGGCAGACCCTCTGGGTGTATTTCCAAAGTTTAATGACAGACCCCTGGATATGCTATGTGGCAGACCCTCTGGGTGTATTCCAAATTTTAATGGCAGACCCTTGCATATGCTATGTGGCAGACCCTCTGGATGTATTTCCAAATTTTAATGGCAGACCCTGGATATGCTACGTGGCAGACCCTCTAGGTATGTTCCAAATTTTAATGGCAGACCCTTGGATATGCTACGTGGCAGACCCTCTGGGTGTATTTCCAAATTTTAATGACAGACCCTTGGATATGCTAAAGTGGCGGACTGTCGGAGTATTCCATCTTTTCCAATGGAAGAACCTGGATATGTGGAGTGGTAGACTCTCTGGGTGTATTCCAACTTCCAGTAGCAGACCAGTAGTTGTACTAAATGACATGGATGTATTCCATCTTGTAGTTGCAGACCCTTGATATGCCAAGTGGCAGACCTATCCAATGGATCCTTAAGAAATGACTTTTACCAAAACTGGTACCTCCATCAGCCTGTACGTTAGGCTCGATTCTCCTGGACAGACTGTATACTGATACCTCTGTCTGCTAATGGGAGGATTAACATGTGCACTGATTGGCTAAACTCGAATCCTAAGCCCTCCATTAGAAGTGTTCTGATTGGTTACTCTGTATTTAGAGCGAGGCTAGCCCTTGGATATCATATTGAGACTAGCATAGTCAGGCTAGTGTACTTGCACACTTTCAGGGAGGGGAAACCATACTATCCGCAAGCATGCATTCACAGGCCCAGTAAGGGGAAGAGGCTATGTGATTGGCGGTCATTTGCCACGTCCATGCAGACTTATGTTTAGCAATGAGTGTATCACTCAGAATATTACATTGCAGCCTATTTAGTCCGGCAGATATGTAACAAAAAATGGGTCGATTGTGCACTTTGTGATAAAAGCATGAAACTTTGCATAGTGAGAGAAACACATATTATTCATTTTTAGAGGGGGAGTCCGGCTTGAAAATCCGTAGTTGGCCGCCATCTTGGATTTCAAAATGGCCGCCATTAGAAACCATCAAATTCGCAAATCGGCACTTCTAAGACACATAGAAGGTTAATTTAAACGGCTATACCCACATTTGCGTACCCAAGGAAGTTGATCATCACACTTTTGCTGCCCCAGAAAGGATGGATTTTAAGGAGGTATGATAGCACTCCATTTCCAGCTAACACCCTGCTACTACAGTCTGTCTGATGGGGCTCGAACACGCGAACCTTTTGCCGACAGCCGAACCTCTCTAACCCACTCGGCCACCGAATCACTCTACCAGATACTGTGTTTAAAATCTAGTCATTCTTCGCGTATGCTTCGCACATGCGCTTGTTTTACCTAGAAGAACTATGACGTCACCTGGTTTGTGCTTGATAGTTCCTGCTCTTCTCCCCTGCATACCGCTCTTCAGTGCCAGAGGGAGAATTGGGTATGCGGTAAAACCAGGAAGCGAAATATCACCCGTTTTAGTACTGAATAAGTAACAGACTGTAGTAGCAGTTTCTTACCCCATTTCAGTATGCTTTCATACCTGTTTTAAGATGGCGGCCATTTTTTTTCAAAATGGCTTCCGAGAATCACTTATTTCGACGGTTATGTGACGTAGGTGAATCGATAGACAAAAATCTACTTTTGGGTGACTTAAAATGATTTTTTGGCATCAGTAGACACTCATTCATGTAGTTGATACCTGCAATATATAAAATTAGTCATATTTTAGAGAGAAATTCCAGCACAATGTGGGTTAACCTTGCTGCATCTACAGTTTATCATGCAGCCACATCAGCTACTACTGATAGAATGCGCTGGCTTCTGAAAATGGACACCAAACTGGCTGTCATTCATCTTTGGTATAAGTTCCCTATTCAAACTTACTATTCAAACTTAGAGAAGCTTCTCCTGAAGAACGGAGAAGAAACCAAGTCCAAATGGGACGGGCCTGAACGGCGGGTCTCTATACGCATTCCCTTCGGTTGGGAGCTCTTCCAGACCTCTACAAACATCAATAGTCCCATTGCTACTTGTATGATCAAACAGTAACTTAGTATAACCTCGTAAACAATAGCATTCTTCAACGAGGTCGACCCTGGCTCAACCTCCGACAACTCGCGGCACAGTGGACTTAGTTGAGTCAGTTGAGTGTGATTAGGTCATACGTGTACATGGACTAAGATACGTTCCTTGGCGAGCTTTTTATGGTTAAAAATCGCTGTTAGTACACCATCTTGGATATCAAGCTGTTCGCCATCAGCGAACATTGAAGCCTAAAATGGATATCTGTTACAAGGCTCGTTTACACATTGCTTTGGCCGAGGAAACTGATTAAGTGACTTCTGTGCGGAACAATGCCCAGTCGTTGACGACCACCATTATCATACACATGGATACTAAAATACTAACAAAACACTAAATCTGATAATCCCTTCAGTCTTCTCCAAGATATAGCCAGTGGATGTGGCATAATCAGTATCAGTTGATTCTTCCCTTGCGATATTGGGTCCAGCCGTGTCTGATCTTGGTAGGCGATGTCCTAGAAATATTCTCCCTACACTTGGAACTAAACGGCTGAAACTTACCACAATATGTCTGGCTTAAGCTCTTTCCATAACCTTGCCTTTCAAGATCAGATTACTATAATGCAGTTTTTGAGATCCCACCATGTCCCATGGTTGAGCTTTTCCGTGATATCTTGCAAACCTATAGTATTATGCAAGCATGTCCAGATTTTTTTCAATAGGATATGCCACTAGTCAGAGAGTTTTAGTCGCAAATTTTTGGAAAGTTCAACCGCGATGAACTGGGTTTGCCATGCATGTCAGTTGACTGTGCTACCATTGCTCCATCATTGAAGGAGTTCCATTACCAGATTCATATTTATCAGTTACTCCGGAAATGGAATAAGCTCATTAATCCATGTTATATTTGTTGACCACAATTTCTCTAATGATCGAACTTAGTTGTATTATAGAGATGGTTATTCATAATGTTGTGGACAAAGTGTCAGCTTGAAGCATTGGATAGGGATGAGGCTGGTTCCCGGGTTGCCTATCCTGCCAGCCGAGTCGCCAAAAGCGTGATTGAAATCCAAAGTTCCAGGACTGCCATACAGAACTGCAGTTCTGGTGTTTGCATCATTTGCATTCCTGATTCGGGTATGGGATTTCAACGACAAACTCAGTCTATGAATATTGCACTCCAATATACCAAATACAGACATGACTAAATATTTGACTAGCTTGTCAATGAGCATTTTATCATCCTCGAATCACAATGCTAGTTTCCAGTAATGGCGATAGAACACAAATGAAAAAGGTGATGGTGGTGCCGTTGGCCTTAGCGGAAGTCCAGCTACACTTACAGGAAGTCATGTTGCGCTTACAAGAAGTCCTGCTGCCCTTTTGCGCAGGGTAGCTAGGCGCTGGTCAAGAAGGCTCACATAATTTTAGGACCGGCCATGCCACCCCACTCAGATGTTTGCGAAAAACAAATGACTTCGCTGATGATAGGTTGGATAGGGCTCATTTTGTTCAGTAATCTTAGTGCCTCTGCCTCGTCACATCTTTAGTGGACTAATGAATTGTAAAATATGGCCTCTCATTGAATGCGCAGAGACTCATTAAAAACGTTTTGACAAAGTCGACAAAATTCGCACTGCTTTGTTTGCTCTGAGCAAAAGTGATACAGGACACTTACAGTGTGTCTCGTAGCTTTTTATTTCATTCTTGTTGGTGGAAAATATATGTGTTGAAGCTAGACATGAATACCAGTACATTTGTAAAATAAATCATTAAGTAGTGCAGAAATTCCAAACCGAGACGAATACTTGCAACTTCCCCAAACAGATATTTTCTGACCTATTTATCGCTTGCTCATTCTGGAGCACACACATCTATCAAAACCACATCTCTAATTTCCAAAGTTTGTCCTTACAACCTGCTCCTGGTTGGAAACTCGTGTTGAACCAGACAGCTCCTGAACAGCTATAGATTCCTGCATCACAACGATAACTGGCTAGTATACATGTACATCCATGATCAACCATAAGCATACGGAGAAGATGAAAAGGGGAATTCAAGTAGTGTTCCATATTAAAATGATTTTCTTTTTGAATTCTTCGAGAAATATTGGAAACCTTTTCCCGAAGAGAGTAAGGATTTGCCGGAAAGTAAGAAGACCAAAAACGCTTATGTTGCCAAAATAGTTAATGAAATCGGAACCTGTATCATAATCAATTTCTAATGTTCCCAAAGAAACATATCTGGAGAAATTTTATGTATGAAACAAGCGGACTCGAGATGGCAAAGCTGCCACGAAGTGTCGGAAGTCCAAGCCCCAACTGACCTAGCTGAAGAATGCATTTTCTCCTCGCGCTTGAATTGTATGATTGTTTTTATTTTGGTGCTATTAATGCTGTTATATGAATTATGGACGCAGAAATTCTATTATTGAAGAGGGATGAATATTGAGTGACTGACTAGACGCTAGGTTTATCAACAACTTGTCAGCAAGCTTGCTGTTTCTTCACGATGGATGGAATGAGACTGGGTGTTTGCAGAAAAATCATCCAGTAAAGTATGAGAGTCTTGAGTGAATTCTCACAAAGAAGGAGTCCTGCTGACATATCCACCGCACAGACTCGCCACAGATGGGGTTAGCTTTTTCTCCGTTGTTCAAGAGGGGCTTCTCCAATTGAGTGGAGATGGAAAACTAACACGAAAATTGAATGGCAGCCATTTTGACTTCTCAGAAATTATCATATTCTATTTCGAACGGAAGATCTATATTGGGGAAACTATACATGCAACAAGCTTAATTTATTCGAATTATGCTCAGTCACGGAGATTAGTCTCCAGCGTCACTAACTTCATATATTGCAGACATCACCGATGCAAATACACGATGCCACATGTCAGGTCAATCAAATGTAGAGTATTAGGTAAATACCCAAGATGTGACCTATTCCGGATATCAGCTATGTGAATGAGTTGGAGAGATATGTAAAAGTTGGGTAAAGTTGACGTTTGACGACTGAAAAGCAACCATATCAGTGTACAGAATAACTTCTCTTGGTACCTCACTTTCAGACTTTAGAATACGGAGGATTCTAGGATGTAGCCGTAGTATCTCAACCGCGCTTTTATTGCAGCTGTTCATGTGGAAACTTAACCACACAGTGTCCAAAGACATGAAAAACATTTTAGGCCACTCAGAAGTAGAAGTTTGTGCATCTGTTCACGTAAGTCACATAACAATGAAAATAAGCGATTCTCGGCAGCCATTTTGAAAAGGAAACAGCCGCAATCTCGAATTCCATCAGTTCTGATGCAACAAAACTGTGTTGATCTGCTTCCTTGAGTAAGCAAATGTGGGTATTACCGTTTAAATTGGCCTCCTATGTGTCTCAGAAGTGCAGAAATGCGACTTTGTGGCATTTGATGGCGGCCATTTTGAAATCCAAGATGGCGGCCAAAATATGGATTTACAAGCCGGACTCCCCCTCCAAAAATGAATCATATGTGTTTATCTATCATCCTGCCAAATTTCATGCTTTTATCAAAAAGTGCACAATCATTTCACATATCTGCCGGACTAATTTCAGTTCAGTGATATGACCTGTTAGAAGTTTCACGCTTTGGAGTTTATTTTTCTGGTATTTCATCAGTTTTTCCTAAATACTTTTTTTTATTAGTGGATGAGGTAGGAGCATAGAATCTGCAGCCTAGAATATACTGATTTGTTAACAAAGCAGATACTGTTTCAAGGTGACACTCGTTCCGGTTGAAATAAAATGTGTTATTAGTTCTCTGTGGTAGAGCATCTTCTTTTTCACTCGTTATAATACAGATGTGGGGTAGTAGTCCACACTTTCACTTGTTATAAAGATTTAAGCTGTCGTACAGTACATTTTCAGTGACTGTATTGTCTGTAGTTGTGGTTTCACCATGACAACCATGTTTTTTTTAACATGAGCTGATGACGGGTCCATATGATATTGTCTATAATTGTATCGTCTAAGTAAATTCAACACATTATTGTCTCCTCTTTGAACCTCAATGAATTGGTAGGACATCAAGTCTCAATTAGTAGTACATTAATTATTTTAAACTAGGTGTTCAATCAATTCAGACCAGTACTGGGAAATCTCTCCACTTTGATCTTTATTTATCTTTGTAGATTTGATCTGATGTAAGCCTTAATTGTAGTACTTTTATTTGTTCAACCTACAATTAGGAAAATAAAATGAAACAGACTATGAAATCCTAAATTGTTATCACTTTAATGCTTACTTGCATCAGCATTAACTTTCAGCTGATCAGAGCCCTTGCACATTTGACACATTGTGGCTGCATTTATTTCTACTCCTATTTTGGTTAGTCTAAGATAGTAATGGCGAAATCTTTCCCGCCTCTATTTTAAAAACAGTGTTCATTTCCATACCACATGTTTTCTTTGGTCATTGTTTTGAAACCAAGACACACAGTGGTTTCTGCCGGCGACTTCAGCCTCGCTAAAAAAACCAGGGGTATCTTTATCCTAGATAAATACCCCTGGTACGCTTGGGCAATGTATCGTGTTCAACGTAAAGCAACATCCTGGATATATTGACCAATCAGATTACTTGTTTACGGCGACCAAGGCAACTGTGACAGGAGATTCGAAAGCACCATAGCTTGTGGGATATACCCGGTGGCAGATAAACACGCACATTTCCAACAATCATGAACATTGATTAATATAAAGGAAACCGTTTAAAACAAAATCTCTTTGAAGAAAAAATAAGCCCATTCATCTACCATCAAACATCCAACAAGCCAGGCAAATGTAGGGAAAACTGAAACTTTAAAGGCGGTCGGTGTATCCAACCTCACTTTCCCACTGAAGAATTTGAATTGGGTGAAATAACGCACAGATTTCTATAAAATTTCACTGATATCCATTAATATTTTATTGTTATGCATGCTTGGATCAAATATTTTACATTCGGTATCGGCGAATACAGACCTGCCTAACCTCCCGGTCTCACGGAAAAGTTTAGAAATCTCCCGGAATTCATAGAATATCTTCTCAAAAGTCTAAATCTACTCATTTTCTCATGAAAAGGGATGTAATATAACAGTTTTGACAATGACGATCTCACATGGAAATTTATTGTCTGGAAATGCGTCTGATGCGTTTTAGAGCGTCTGAGAACGTCTAGTGGCAAAAATCTTTTTCGCCTCGCTTGGCTCAGGGAAACTCAAGAAATTTCTTTACCAAAGCTTGGCAGCTCTGCGAATAGTTTAGCACAGAAAGTAAAACCCTAACGTGTTTTACCATCAGCGCAGTTTTTCTAGGTCACGTAAATGAAATGTGGGTGGAACGTGGTCTGCTATGCAAGATGGTCAAGGGTTCGCCTTTGGCTCACAAATAGAAACCTTGATGTTGTGAAGATGGGGGCGGCCTTGGTCGGAGACCAAGCTGGGTAGAAATAAAAATGGCTACAATGTGACAAATAGATGAGGCCCCTCATCTGAAATTCCAAACTGAAGCAATAAGAGTACAAATTGTCTGTATGCTTCTGCTTCTAGAACATCTTTACAAAATGTTAAACGATCGACATTCAGAAGTTGGATGTTACCCCTTACTTGCAAAGATGAACTTTTGACATAACAATCTTGGATATTGTGCATATTCCAATTTGGATTCTGACATACTGACATATTCCAAGATGTTGTCCTTGTGCCGAGATTCGCTCAGTTCTTCTACTGAACACGAGCTTAAATCACAGTCATCAGAGACAGCAGTTGACCATCCCCATTACACTAAACCAATTTCCTACTTTGAAATTTGCTTTGAAATATCTAACCACCTTCAGTGTTCAACATCTGAGGTGTAAATTTCACCTACGAATGAGAGATGCACCAATCAGAACCTACCCGCCAATTGTGGTAGGGTGACATCATCCTCGAGTAGATCTGTCATTCCTCCCAATATATAGGTCAGCCAATCAATAACCCTCTTCTATGACACATTTCGAAATTCAAATGGATCAGAGGTCAGTAACGTCTCTTGTCCATAAGTTCTTGAACATTGAAGGGTGTCCAATATAAAGGAAAGTTCAAAGTCGGAACGTAGAATTTAGCTTGGTGTAACGAAGATGCAGTTGACAGACTTTTGAACTTCGCCTTCAATTCCATACTTGTCGCATACTCCGCCAATGTTGAGTGAGTGAGTGAGTGAATAGGGTTTAACGTCGCTTTCAACATTTTTTCAGCTATATCACGACGGGGAAGGGAAGGGAGGGGAGGGGCAGGGGTACCTACTTGTAACAGAGCAGATCTAATGCTGCCATTTTATAGTGCTGTCCCACTGAAATATCATGCCGTCCGCCAATGTTGAAAGGAGTAGTGGTGTTTACATACTAAACACTTTAGCTGTTATGCTTGTGCAGCCAAAAGTTTATTTTTTCAATTCCACACAAAATGATGCTTCATAAAGAAAAAATACAAGTTTTTCACTTTAAACACTCAGTCAAAATTGAGAAATGGATTTTCAATAAAACTAAATATCACACTTTGAACCATAATGATTATGATATTTTGATGTAATGTTACGGCAGATCTGGTTTTGGGTGAAGGCGTATTTTTGATATATTCAAATAATATCCATGCTAAAATTTGTATGAAAAGGCCAAAAACAGATGAAGGCCCAATTTCCAGCATTCTTTGACACTGTTTTACATCGCACAGAACTGGGAATGTTTGCGGTAGAAAACTTGACATTCGTCTGTATGAAAAACAGCTTTTGATGCTGAATTGAAGAAATAAATATTTGGCTTCATAAACCGCTAGTTTTTCCTGTGTACCATTAAATCTCTACTCTTTTTCGAGCATGTTGCATCGTTGAGTCTGGAAAACTTGACCAAAATATACAGGCGTACATGCATCTGACAATTGTAGGTCATTGTCGCGTCACTTGCCGTCTGTGATTCCGGGTGCTTATCACAGTGTCCTGATCCAATGAAAATCGGCTCCTTGACGTAGACGCACGTGCAATCATTATGTGCACAAAAAAGTCGTGTATGGGCATCTTCTGTCAGTAAAACTCAAGCGCATGTGTGAAGCATGTATCCTGTAATTTTGGTGGATATCTCAGACCGTCATGACAGAGTGATACAGAGAAATAAAGGTTTGATTTGCAGACTGGTTGTACTGGTGATAGGTTGTAAACAAATCTTGAGCCTCTCTCTGCCAGCTAAAGATGGGTAATTTTCTCCATGGACCAATGAAATTCCCAGATTTCTGTTTGAAAATTTGAACTGACCAATCCAGCGCTTTGAAACTGATGTCAAATAATTGAGGCAGAGGAGCCATGCAAATTTTAAATACGAATTAGGCCAGCGTGAGGTTTGAGATATTTTAGCATGACAATATGGCCTTCAAAAGCTACAAGAAGATAAATCAGTTAAAATGAAACCAAAGTAGCAAGCCAATATTTCAATGAGCATCTAACCCATGGAAAAGAGCCAACATTTTATCACTATTTTTGGCAGGCATACGGTCACTTAATCCCAAAGTTACCACATTAATAAGGTGTCACAACAGTTAACAATGGTTTATACCAAATGTACCACGGCACTGTCACTTGTTGGCATCGAGCTCACATCGTGTGGATTAAGGCGGGTGATCCGATGTTGCCGTATGCGTTGTTGCACCCGCCTTATCAACACGAGGCGAGCTTGATGCCACAAGTGATAGTGTCTTGGTGGATACACACATTATAAACCATTGTTGACTGCTGCAACACCTTATGAACGTGTTAACTTTGAGATTAGGTGATCGTATGCCTGTGATAGTTTTTTCTCGCAACTTTTGAAATGCACCCGACTTGAACTGTGTGCATGCTCATTCAGGCATGAAACAACATACGGAATATATTCAGCACTACTCATTATCACTTGGTCAGCCCGATGATGTGCGACAAGTTTCATCGCAATCAAGGAAATATCTGGGAAAATATGAGGCTACATTTTGGGGGAAATTTACTTTTGTTGAGGTATTTATTATGAGGAGTATTTTCTTGGTTTTAAAGATAAAGACATTTACTGGAGGACATTTGATAAGCAGTTTTTATTCCATTGGATCAATGCGATGCTCACTGATTGACATATGATAAGAGAATTGAAATAATCCCCATACTGCACCAGATATACACCAATATATTGAGCATGAATGTGTCCAGTGAAGACAACATTGTGAGAATTAATGTTCTATCACAGCATTTAGTGATGTAATCAGCCTCAAATCTAGGCTGAAATCGATGTCTCTCGAACTCCACGAAAGTGACACATGTTACAACAGGTACAAAATGCAACACATTTGACCACAAAAAAAAACAACGAAACTTGTTTCTACCATTCACGAGAAAATAGAAGGAATTGATCTTTAAAAATAATCGGCATGGCATGCCGTTTTTATTTTTCCACGACTGTCAACAAGCGTATACACATGTAGTGCATTCTGCCAACGTATGCTAATTTGCCACATTACCGAACCTTAGGCACGAGCTATGACATTATCCCACGGCTGCAGCTGTTCAGCATTCAGATTTGTGAGCGTCGCGAAAGTGACACATGTTACAACAGGTACAAAATGCAACACATTTGGCCACAAAAAAAAAACTAAACTTGTTTCTACCATTCACGAGAAAATAGAAGGCATTGATCTTTAAAAAATAAACGGCATGGCATGCCGTTTTTATTTTTCCACGACTGTCAACAAGCGTATACACATGTGGTGCATTCTGCCAACATATGCTATGCCACATTACCGGACCTTAGGCACGAGCTGTTCAGCATTCAGATTCGTGAGCGTCGCTACGTCACTCGTCATTTTCCGCTAAAACACACACTCAGTGGCAAAACACGAAAATCCATCGAGGCGAGCAGAGTTACAAATTTATCTGACAAGATATTCTTGCATCAGCTGTATATGGCGATCACACCATCATCAAATATAATACATATATGCTTTTGTAATCTTTTCTGCTGAAAAATGCACAGGAGAGAGTTTACAAAATTCATCGATTTTGAGGCTGATTACATTTTTAACCTCATACCAGGAGCTCATTACATAGAAGAATGAGCAAGCAAGTGAGATTTAATGTCGCTTTCAACATAAAGTGTGCAGGAACGATTTGGTGTAAGACTCTCGAAATATTATTGACAGACACACAGGCAGAAGAGGAAATTACATATGAAGGTAAAAGCAGGCGGATCAGTCCACATCTGCTGTACACAAACTACTGTATGCTCCCTTCTAATTAGGTGGGGTAATTAGTTTTCATTTGTGCATTCAACAATAAAGAGAGATAATGCAACAAATGCAGAGCCGGTACACGCCCTGTTGGTTCTGATGTCGATAATGTTTTGCAATGTGATAGCTTTACAAGTGGCTAAATGAAAGTGGTCCGAATTTTCAGAAGTTTTAACATGCTTTTGTAGATTAAGTGATTGATAGACTAATTATTGAACATGACATAATACATGTATACATTTTCCTATAACTTAACTGACTATTTACAGTCATTTGTAACACATACACATAGCTTACATTTGTATACAAAGAATAGATGATGGTGGATAAATACAGTATGATTGATTGGGGTAGGTCATCAGATACATTGATTTGTATACAATAATAGCTTTGACTTTGAATATACATGTATGGCCTAGTTGAATACAATTACCATTTACAGATCTCGAAAATACCCATTACCCTATTTCTTCTAATTTTTCGAACAACATTTTTAGACTTAGAAGCAGAAAAATTTCATCTTTATACCAACTGAGGATAAATATTGTGGTAGGGATATGTTATTTATACCAAGAACTGCCAAGATAGCTAGTGAAATTTGTAGAATGTTTGCAAAATTTCTCTCCACAGTAGCCTGAATTTAAGTTTTGCTGTCTGAATAATTAGAAGAAATAGGGTATAATGAAGAGGGACAATAGCTCTTATCCATGCAAAATTGAACCAGGGCAAACACTGTGTGGTCTGACCCATCAAATCACAAGACAATGGCCATGTGACTGTAACCAGTGAGCCATGTGACAGTGACCCTGGAGTCATGTGACATTGACCCAGGAGCCATGTGACAGTGATGTAAGAACCATGTGTCAGTGACCCAGGAACTATGTGATAGTGACCAAGTAGTTCTGTAACACTGACATATGGGCCTAGTGGCATTACCTTTGTGGCGGGGGCCGGCCTCACCAAGCGTGTGTGAGATTATGTTCGATGTAACTACCATTGTGGCATATAGCTGTAACATACGTCAACATGGAGGTTACGCTGCCATGCGTATGCTATGCACGCTTTGTAAGACTGGCCCCAGGACAGAAACCTTAGGACTCATATGATTGGCTAGGATACATTTACATGCATATAAATGTGGGATCAAGGTGACAGCGATTAGGAGTCCTGATGTGACACTGAATTAGGAGCCAAGACATAACTGACAATATAATCTGGAGAGTGTGTTAAGAGAGGGGAGGGCATCCTGTACTTTCATTGCATAATATAATACTTGCATGGCCCCAGGCCCTAAAAGAATGATGGGACCCAGTCATACATTTCATATACATGTATTAGAACCTCTTAGTGACACTACAAGTCATTATCCTCAAATACAGAGCCACTGATACTGTATGCGACATTCTTATAGTTGTTCTACTATGTCCATTTTTATTCCACTATATACCCCTTCACCCATCATTTACAACTATAGAAATTGATTTTACAACTGAACAGTGGATATATTCTTTAAGCAGACCATGTCAGATCTAATTAATGGGTGTTCAAGGAGGCAATCGGACGATACATGTTACATATGTACAAAAGCTAAAAACTACTTATTATGTATGTATACGGTTTCGAAATATATCGTGTCGAGTATGCCTTATCCAAGGCATTTGCAGCACAATGAAGGCAACAATGTACAAATCCCAGCAGTGAATTTCAACCATTTCTGACATCTGGAAACAGGAATTAAACATTTGAGCGATAGCCTATACACATTAAAGGTTCTTCCAAATAGTCCCTGCGCACTTTGCATGACAACATGCAGGGAAGTATTTAATGAACAAGTTGATATTGTTTTCTGCGAAAAATGACTCCAAATTGAATTTTTTAACACCATGAAACAGATGTAGTGAAAAACGTATTGAAGCCGTAACCTCTGACCCGTGACTTGATTACGATCATGTATAATATCGACACGGCGGTTATATCGGACATCCTATTGTGACGTACTTGGACAACAATTGGATATGATGACATCATCATCACATCAACAAGGCATTACATTTTAGTTCTGCGATGCTACTGGCGTTACAATGGAAAAGTCGCCTAAAATTTTTCAACGAATGCCCACCACGAATGATGATAATCAGACACGAATGATGATAATCAGACTTCAACATCATGAGGCAGCAGGTCACAGCCTTTGCTGTTTCCAAACAGACTTGGTAATGGAGGGTTTCAGGTTTGTTTTTGCACAACTTCGACCACATTAAACCACCATTAAATGTCAAATATAACCTCTCACAACAATTTAGCATAAAAAAAAGTATGGGTTGTGGGAACCATTTGGGAGAACCTTTAAGTCTTGCAATATTCTTGAACACTAATATTATAGGAGAGTGGCTAAAGATATTTACAGTAAAATAAAGAAAACTTCAGATTAGCAGAGGTCGCTAATAATTTCCAGCTTGTTCGACAAAAGTTTCAAAATTTGGCATACTTACAACTCCATAACTGTGTCTTAGTGTATTCAGTTCATCTTAGAAATCTTTTTATTGGATTTCAAAATTTAAAAAAACAGTAAATGCGAATAAAACAACCCCTTCCTGCTCACACATTAACAACCTGAAAATGACAAAAAAAAAAATAAAAACCATCTAAACCAAATGTGAAAGCCTCCTGTTGAATACGTAAGTTATTAAAGGGTCTACCAAATACCCCATGCAAACTTTGCATGTAAACATACAGAGAAGCTGTGTAAACACCTTGATATTTTTTCTGTGAAAACTGACATCAAATTGAATTTTTAACACAATAAAACAGATGTGGTGAAAAACGTATTCAAGCTGTAACCTTTGACTCATGACATCAGAGTCTGATTATGATCATGTCGGATAATATCAACTAGTTTGTTGTGTCGGACGTCTTATTGTGACATACACTGCACATCAATTGGGTATTACGCAACACTGTTGGCGTTACAATGGTAATGTCGCCTAGAATATTCGCTACGAATGCCCACCAAGAATGACCGTAATCACACTCGGACGTCATGGGTCAGCAGGTCATGGCCTTCATCATTTTCAAATAGGCGTGGTAATGGAGGGTTTCAGGTTTGTTTTTTTTCAAAACTATTCCGAAAAGTAGTAAACTGTCATTTAATTTCAAATATAACCTCTTACAAATAATATAGCATCAAAAGAGTATGGTTTGTGGGGACCATTTGGTAGACCCTTTAGTAAGTAAAATATTAAGAAACCTGTAGTTTAGTCACTAACTTTGCTAGCACCTACCGCAGATGTGAGCTTACTGGGTGATGAAACCAATACAATACATGCAGTATAAATAATTATAAAATCTATGCAAATATACATTGCAAAAACATTTTTTTCAATATCATTGAGTTAATGGAAATATACATTACAGTACTGAATATAATCCTGTACATTTAAATGTAAAATGAATGGCAGACAAAATATGTACACTGTTACAGAACAGATATTAACCAGCCCATGTTTCCCTTCAGCATAGATATACATGTATTACACCATTTTGCCGAGAGATTATGCGATGTACAAGACTCTTACACAGCGAGTGTGGTACAACTGAACAAGTAAGCCATCCACACATCACAGGAGCAATTGAAATGCCATAGTAAACACTGGGTTTTGTCAGGACCAAACTTCGATGGTCAATTATTCAGTGTCATATTTAGATCTGGTTCACTGTGGACCATAGCTGGGAGGATAGGTCTATGATACGACACAGCCACTGGTGGTATTAGGGTCTTTATCACTCATAGGATATTCCTTCTCCTTAACCGGTGGTAGATTCTCAGTCTTCTCCGACTTCTGAAAGTCAAACAGTATTATCATATAAAACAGTGAAGTTCACAGTCAGCAGCAATATGACCAGTGGTCACTACTGTGCACTATGTGAGCCTCATTGTAATAAGGGCTGTTCCATTTAAAAAGGTATGGGGAGGGGCGGAAGGCAGCTTTGAATTACACCCCACCACCCATAGAAATTTTATTGGCCTTCCCAATGTTGTAACATGGATTGAAGGAAATTTCCTCCTATGACCCAAAGAATAATATATTGAGTGCCTTCCTCCCCTCCCATACCTTTTTAAATGGAACAGCCCTAAAGTCAATGAGAAAGTTCCGAGATCAAAATCCTTGATCATGGGAGGCGTGAAATGACTTCATTGACCACGTGACGTCATGTCTAGGTTAGGCACTGGGCAGTGTTTTAACATTGACAACATCACAAAAATCAGTAAATAGGTATTACAGTGGCTTCCAAAACCACACCAATTTGAAGATTTTTTTTTTAATGTTGAGTAAGCATGATTAAACAAAATAAAAAAAATCCTCAAATTTGACCTAATGATCTTAGCATAAAGATCACACCTCCTACAAGCTACAGCTGAAGATATGGATCCGGGGAATAACTTATCATACTTCTCCAGATACTCAAGTGAAGAAAACTATTAAAGTGATCGTAAACCCTCAAGTAAAGTTTCCATCAAATGAAAGACCATTGGAAACAGTGTGGAAAAATATTTATCGTAATTTTTTACGATTTTATTACACAGAGTAAACTGCAAATAAAGCATGGTATTCTATGGTGGTCTGTTGCAATCATACTTAGGTCCAGTGACATCACACTGCCTTAATACACATATTTCAAACTGTGTATGTACTTTTCAATGCTTGATTCAAGTTTAAGGTGTATATACTTTGAGTTTCAACACAGACTCACTGTTCGTGCATGTTTCACCAAAATCAGGGAGATTATAACTCCAAGTACCAAGTGAATTTGAATCTTGCATTTAATTTCCCCGATTTTGGTGAAACATGCACACTGGAACAGTGAGTCTGTGTTGAAACTCAAAGTATGCACACCTTAAGCTTGAATCAAGCATTGAAAAGTGCATATACAGTTTGAAATATATGTATTAAGGCAGTGTGACGTCACTGGACCTAAATATGATTGCAACAGATCACCATAGAATACCATGCTTTATTTGCAGTTTACTCTGTGTAATAAAATCGTAAAAAATTACAATAAATATTTTTCCACACCGTTTGCAAGGGTCTTTCATTTGATGGAAACTTTACTTGAGGGTTTACGATCACTTTAAAGTAGGCCGATATGGGTCACTTACACCCTCTGTATTACAACTATTTTAATGATATGTCCAAGAACCAACCACAACAGATTTATTTTCCACATTTAATAACTACATTAACATTCAGTCCCTCCAAAACATAGGCTCAAAAGTGGTTCATTTCAACTAAATAATTTGAGAAAAATGAAATTGTAAACATGAAGATGATCTCGGCCCAGTCTTTTACGTAGTTGTGGATACAAAACCAGATCATCCCTTCCCCAAAAGAACCAAAATATATATCTCACCTTGTCTTTGTTTAATAAGGGATCTGGTTTAACAGCTGCTTTCACTTCCATTTTCTTGTACACATCAGCGGACCAGAGGGAACTGAGGGTGGGGGGTGCGAACTCCACAGGACTGACCAGACCATATGTGGGCTTTAGATCAACCTGGGGCGGGTCATATGGCACCTTGTGATGGTATCTACAACATACGAGAAACAATTAATTCAATAACCAGCTCAGAGATCTCAATAGAATTTTAAGTTTAACTCCAAAGCATCATGATTACAAAAAAATACTGCCGATGACATTTTCCATAAATGTTAAGGCATTGATAAACAAGCCTGTTATTTTATCTGGCCCAATCAAAGATGAACTCTACTTAAGGTGGCTCCCTGGTTACAAGAATGAGTGTTCTGCGCAGCTCTTTGCGCATCACAATTACCTCCCTTGTAATCGTACTCTTGCGAGTGAATGGCTAGAATGAGATACTTTGACAGGCAGCGTTTACGTTCCAGTGACTCGTTTTAGTAAACAATTGACACATTTCCTCTTGTGACGTCATGACGTCGAATGGCAAACTCTTTGTTGGCGTGACATTTGTCGACGTCATGACGTTGCATTGTTGGAACTTCATGCAAAATGGCGGAAAAAAGTGTGGGATTAGGTAGATTCAGAGCCCTATTCATGCCCTTTTTTGGATGGCGACCTACCTTAAATTTGAGTTATTCAAAAACTACATGTTTTGAGGAATATATATTTAAAAAATGCGGAAATTGACATGACTTTTGAATATTCTGAAAACAATTATGTCTCAAGTATTGGGTGTTTTACATAGTATTTACATTGTACCAATTTGCCACAGGTACACGGTACACAAGCTGAAAATTAGAAAAAAGTAATACGCTATGCCCCAATTTTAATATCATTTTCTGATACAGGATGAACTTCCTGAGCTATACAACAAATATGAGAAAAATGACATGACTTTGCACCGAAACCAGGGAGCCACCTTAATTTAACATTTAGAGACCAAATATTGTATGACAAATTAATTACTTTTCATCAATATGCATATACCAGTTATTGAGAGTAATGAATGGATGATCAGTTCACACATCAGTGATACCACATGCTCAGTCTGGGCAGCCTGACTGGGTAGTACATGTCACAGGTCACCCATGCTTTAATAAATGGGAGCAAAGCTGTCAACTGGCTAGACTGGCAGATATTAGGCTAATGGGATCACTGGAGCATGAAATCTGGGATATCGAGCACTCTCCATAGGACTAATTAACTTACATGAGGCCATTTTCTCGTTCACATTTCTCCAGGGTTCTCCTGACAATGGGCCCTAGGCGCCGAAAGAATACATGATTCTGTGGTCGTGCCGTCGTTCCAGCCCCCTTTGCCGAGCCATATTCCTGCGCCAACTTTTGTGAGCTTTCATACACTACAATAATACAATTCTCATTAGAATTAGCTTCACCAATGACCATATGTTTCTCTCAACAGCTGTTTATTACCAGTTGCATGTAGCGATCACCAAACTTTCCAGTACATGTAATCCTCAATCATATAAATGATGCAAGTAGCATGGTCTAATTTCCTACCCATAACAGATGCCCTATTTAGAGGCCCCAATCTCTAGTTAAAGGGTCGGCTTTTATTTCAAGTTATTCAAAGCTTTGAGGGAAAAGGTGGGGGGGGGGGGGAAATTTGGTTTAATGTCACACTCAAGAATATTTCACTCATATGGTGACAGCCAGTTTGATTGACGGAGGAAGGCGGAGTACCCAGAGAGAACCACCACCCGCCGGCAAGTAACTGGCAAACTTCACACATGCACCAATGAGGCTCGAACCCATGCTGGTTCAGTGGTGCGAGGCTAGCGGACACCAAAAAAGTGCCTTAGCCAAGTCGGCCACCGATGGCCTCTTCATAGCTTTGAACAAAAAATGTACATATACCACGATAAAATACCTGAGAAACCATTCTGAGCTTCATTTTCACAGATTCTGATCTTTCTTCTCACGATTATTGGAATTTAGCCAAAATTAAAAAGGCTCCAACGACAACCAAATTAAAAAGCTGTATTTGTCCTCGAGTTGTGAAATTAACATATCAATTTGGACAATTTTTCATGGCAGTAAAGTCCCAGAAATGTACATCACACAATATCACAGTGGAATAATGAAATATTCTAGGCAGACTGACACCTACTTTTGACACTTTCTTGTAAACACCGGATGGCCTCTCCACATTTATCCTCTGCTAGTAATGCCTCGCCATGGAAACTGTATGCCTGCATATCAAAGGTATGAGAATTAAAATGTGCCTTGACAAATCTTCAAAGTGTGATAGTGAAAGTGTATCTCAAAATATGATTTATCATGTACTGTGACCTCGACCTTTGACATATTGGTTTCTTCAGGTAAATACGGACAACACGCTCAGGTACTCAAGAAGATCACTGAAGCGTAATTCAAGATCACAGAGAGGTGAAAGGACAAGGCAGAAACATGATGCCACTTTGAGTGAGTGAGTGAATAGAATTTAACGTCGCTTTCAACAATATTTCAGCTGTATCACGACAACCCAACTAAGCACCACCCAGCCCAGTTGTGTTCCTGATACGTCAAAGCAGAAATCTTTGAAGCAGCACGGAACCAGACACCCTCCATTCACCCTATAAAACACTGAGGACAGCGCACAAGACACAGACAGGACGCTCACATGGGGCAACATAGACAAGTGATATTACAGTGCTAGACATCACATTATCAAGTTCCTGTTGCTTCTCAGCAAAATGCATTGAAGCAACAGGAACCCACATGGATAAGGAATCCAGCAGTATACTGACATGGAAACTACTGGTTCTATAATTAGTCAATGTTCAACACTCAAACTGGAACACTTACTTCTACCACAGCAATGTAGGAAACAAGTTGACTTACATATGACATGTAGAAGTCACTCTTCAAATTTAGATATTTCTTCCATTTGCCAACAACTTTCGCATCCAAACTGGTTAAAGCATCATCTGTAAATTAAAATGTGTCATTATTAATATTAACTGTGTTTAGACTATGCATATGATAAGTACATGGCAATGGGATGTAGACTGCATGCAAAGGTGAAAAAGAAACAAATCATTTCCCTGGTAATAAAATTAGAGGTGACAAACTTGCAAAAGTTGTTGTTCTCATAATTTTAAACATCTCAAATCAAATATCTACATCAACAAAACATGTCACTCCCTAGCACTCCTTCGAGCATTTTTACTTTATCACCTTTAATAACTGAGCAGATTAGAATATTTTGCAGTACTAGGGTATAAGAGAGAAGGAGCACAAACATGCAATCATATATTAGTTATCTCCCTTGATCACAATCAAGGGGAGATAACTACTATACCATAAAGAGCAAACATGGGGAGAGAACTCTTTATCTTTATCTAGTTTTGTTGCATTATTGTCACACTCAGAAATGAGAACAGTCAACTGACAAACTGAAATAATATCCTTAATTGATGTATCATAATTTTATTACAAATGTATATATATATTCTTCAAAGAATAAAGATTTCAGTGAATGACAAATTATCAACTTATCAATACCTAATATGAGATTTGGAATTAGACACCTCTTCTGTAAATTAAATTGCATGGGGTTCATGGAAATCAGCCCCAAGAGGAGGGAGGGAATTTGGCTTAATGTCACAGTCAAGTTTGTTTCACTCATATGGTGACAGTCAGTTTGGTTGGTGGAGGAAGCCGGAGTACCCGGAGAGAACCACCGCCCTTCGGCAAGTAACTGACAAACTTTCACACATGGACCAGCTGGGCTCGAACCCGTGCCGGTTCAGCGGTGTGAGGCTAGCGGTCACCAGCGAAGTGCCTTAGACCACTCGGCCACCGAGGGCCCTCAGCCCCAAGAAACTATTTGGGGGAGGGGTGGGGGGTATCAAAATGCAACGTTTCCTTACAGGCGCCATGGTACTCAGAGGTAGGGTGGAACAAACTGTGTAAACAACTCTTTCACTTTCACTATCGGAAGGCAGACAGACATGAAGCTGTATTACAGATTCACACATGTATGTATGCTGCTACAAGTACACTGCCCACTCCTTAAGGCAGACCATCTCAAAATGGCCATGCAGTTGAATATGCTGAAACCTTTAGCTGTAGCATACTGACTCCGGCCAGTAGACCAGGTACTTGCCAAGATCTGTATCGCACGGATTGAAACTGTCCAGCATTTAACTACCACGTCACTCTTTTCGATCACTGCAATGAGTGATAGCCAGTGAACTCTGACCCTAGGATAATAACCAACCACAAATTAGAGCGACATGCAGAGGGCATGGTTTTTACAAGCATGGCCTAACTTGGAAGAGTATGTCATTTGCATTGACTAATATACCAGCGAAGGCACATAGCTTATTATCCACTGTTTGCAGGGTATTTGTGCTCATGCTCACCTGCCCTTTTGTACATCTGTCCTGTCTCAAAGGACAGGGCAGCCACAAGACTGGCCGAGTGTTTCAGTTCCATTGCCCGGGCCATTGTCACTGAAAATACACAATATTCAAAATTCAGTTTTCTTCTGGGAAGACACATACTTCAGTCTGGTTGCCACTGTGTCACAACTAGGTACCAATACAGTTCATATTCGATTTCAGGTCTTGAAAATTAGAGGTCATCTATGCTCTTGTCTTTCTGATAATTTTTTTTTTTTTTTAGTGTAAATCACAAATCTCCTTAAATATGTACTGCTAGTACTATTTCTCAGAATGGGCAGACGACAATTTAATCTGTCTAGAGAAAATCCTTCAGACATTTTTGAGAAAACAGTAATGTTCAAACCATGTTGATTCTATCAGCATGGAGAAAAGAGCATTGTGTTGGTGATTAGAAAGCAGGAGGTACCATGACCCACCTTCTTGAGCCTCGGCTGTACACTGATTGATGTAGGCATCCAGTACACGACTGTCTGTGTCCACAGGACGGTCTACTGTTTCACTCAGTTTAGTTGTCAGCTCAGTCTGCAGATAGGAAATAAACACTGATACATCAACCAATTTAACGAGACAAACAACAAATCCTTACCATAGTGTATTGTAAGCTCGACATAAAATTCTATTTTGATCCTTAGTTATACAAATGTGAACTCTCATTTTAAATCAGCCATGTTTGATAAAACTGACAGGACAATGCTAAATTCCAAAGGAATCAGTGTTCATACAGCTTGAAGCTTCCAATTTTCCAGGTTTTTTCGAGGTAATAGTTCCAGGTTTCAAGGCAAATAACTTCCAGTGTAGATAAACTTTCTTATTTTTTTTACTTAAACAAGACTATGAATGTTGTTCATATATATTGTTCATAAATTATCTTTCGAATGGACTTGGAAATTCTTTTTGGATGATCAAAAAATATATTGCTATGATGGGGTTAATGTTTTCATCCAATGTACAACTTTGAGCGACAACTTGACAACTGAATTGACAACAAAGGACAGGAATTCCCGTTTTCAAGGTCTTTTCGCATAATTTTCTAATTTTCAAGACTTTTCAAGGCCTAAGTTGTCATTTTCAAGGCTTTTCCGGGTTTTCAAGGGTAGTGTACAAACACTGCATCATGAAAACAGTGTCACATTCCAATACTAGCAGATCACCTTTTAGAGTTGATCAGATAAAGGTATACAAACCTTGACAGCCGTGAAGATACCTGCAGCTGTACGTAAACATCTGTGAACTTCTTTGGCTTCTTCCATATCTGGTCTGTAATAGACAACAGATAAACAGGTCAATAACAGATAATAACTTACAGTACAGTTGCATGTCTTTGTAACAAAACATACCCTAGATAAACAGGGTTTTTTAAAAGGTGAACTCTAAAATGTTGCTTACATACATCTTGTGTTATGTGATATAACTGTTATACAATTTTGGGGCAAATAAATTTTGCTAAATTGTACTAATTAGAAAATTATAGTTATCCGGTTATAAATCCGTATTGAAAACTTGCATCACTCGTCTCTCTTTGCTTGTAGAATGTTATGACATTATAGAGGTCTCCTTTATTCAAGTTTTAGTTAATGTATTATTTTACATGATGTCATGCTACATCGGATGAATGAGTGAGGGCCACTATAACGTCATTACGTTCCAAAAACAATGGGAGGCAATCGATGACGTTTTCGAAAGTTGTGGCTCCCGTTTTCTGGTGGTGGAAGTTTTGATTTATCATATACTCGAAAGAACAAAATAATTTCCGCTGCAGTACATCGTTGTGTCGCCTGTGGAAATGCACTGATAACATGTAGATGTCAAGACGCATGCTGTGGAAATGGCCCTTAATACTGACAACCTGAAGTATACCTGAATAAATCCAAATATTGCAGAATGTGTTGCTTTACCGAAGGTGTCTGAAATATGCCAACTTTATCCTAGTTTATCTGACTGCCCTTCAAATTGTATCTCCGAATCAGATATTGATACCACCAAACATGTGACTTATATACAGGGGTCTAGAGAGTTTGATAGAACATGGAATATAGGCCATATGGTATATGGAAGGGTTACTCACTGTTCTTTGGCGGCAAGCTTGGCAGCATGCTTAGTGTACCAGAGTCCAACATTGGTAAGCATTGAGGCATGTTCAAACACAGCATCGTGCATCTCCCTAGAATAGAGTACCCAAAGTCAGTGAAATAAAAAATATTAAACATTTATAAACAATGTTAGTATTTATTATCAAATCAAACCTGCTATATTTTGCCCTAATCCTCCTTTGAGATTCTGCTGTAGATTAAAAAATTCTCATCCTCTGGAGCCTCAGCCAATAGGTTACACTGCACCTGCGCCCAAAACACACTCACCCAAATCACTTTCTTCTATAAGCCTATAGCGTGCTGCGTGCAAGGCCGAGAAGAGTGCAGGGAGGCTGGGTCGGGCAGTCAAGACTATAGCAGGTTTGATTTGATAATAAATACTAACATTGTTTATAAATGTTTAATATTTATGTCTCAAATCTACACCTGCTATATTTTGCCCACTACCAACAGTAGGAGGTGGGCCTCGGCTTTGTTGAAGTGTGCTGTAACCGCTGAGATGATCAGAGACACATGGAACCGTAAATTGAACCCGTCAGTGGACCCTGGGCCTAAGAGCACTGTAGGGGCTAAGGGGCAATTTCTAGTGAGACGGTAAGAAGGGTATAGGGACCGAGGCTTCTGAACCCGAATACTAGTGGAACCAACTGACCATGGTTGTGGTACGTTAATTGAACCCGTCAGTGGACCCTGGGCCTAAGAGCACTGTAGGGGCTAAGGGGCAATTACTAGTGAGACGGTAAGAAGGGTATAAGGACCGGGGCTTCTGAACCCGAATACTAGGGTACCAACGGTTGCTCCAATCGCCAATTTCATTCTATGAACTTTTCTTGAATGTCCGACACTAGATTTACCTAGAAAAAATAAATACAGTTATACTCACTGTATTTACTAGTGTTGGGGTCTTGACTTGGCTGGTATTGGCGATTACCGATACGCCGTAACTCTTAACCATCTTGCAGACTGGTTGGTCGGCTTGAGATCGGTTCTGCCCCCCCCCCCCCCTTTTTCCCTGAAGACTAGGCGACTACATGTTGGGCAGCAGCGAGCGGCCCTAACATGGTCAGGTTGTCTGTTTGTACTGACAAGTTTCTCAGATAGAAATCTGTAAACATGGAATTGGCACTCCAAGCACAGGTTTGGACAATGTCATCCAGCGATTCGTTCTTCCATAAAGGCCATGATGATGCGATGGCTCGTATTTCATGAGAAGATGCAGAGGCTAGCAGAGCAGGGGCATCGAGGGATAGTTCGTATGTCCATTTAATGGTCTTGCTCAACCAAGAGGCCACTGTATTCTTGGTAATGTCTTGAGTAGCCCCTGGGAGAAGAGAGAGCAGTAGTAGTCGACGAGAACCTCTGATAGGATCGGTACGGCTGAGGTAGTGACGTATTGCTCGTACTGGACACAGTAAGATGTCGTTATCAAGTCCTTGAACAAAATCTGATAATGCAGGAATGGAATACAGACGTTGAGCACAAGGTCCTTGTCGTACAGTCTCATTCTTGGCGATGAACTCAGGAACAGGGCGGAAAGATATGCATGACCAGTCTGCCGTCCAAGTCATCGATTTTCTTTCCAAGGCATGAAGCTCGGATACTCTAGATGCCAGGGCGAAGGCCGCTAGGAAGGCAGTCTTGTAGGAAACAGCTTTCATCGAGGCTGACTCTAATGGTTCAAATGGTGGGAGAAGGAATGCGCTGAGAACCACTCCAATGTCCCACTTTGGTAATAGTTTCCGGGAATGACAGGACTGTAGTGCACAGGCATGTAGAAGAGCAGAGATATTGGGATCCAGGCTAATGTCGATGCCAGCAGATAACCGTAGAACCCGGGACAAGGCTGATCGGTACCCTTCAATAGTGCTGCTTTTGTATTTCTTATCTCGGTGCAGGTGGAGAAGAAATTCCGCCACTATAGGAAGAGAGGCAGTGTCGGGATCGGAGCCTCGCTGTCGACACCATGAGACGATACCTTTCCACTTAGCCTGGTAAAGGTGTGATGTGGACGGTCGGTTAGATGACACCATCGTCTCTGCAACTTCTGCTGAAAATCCTTGCTTTGTGAGATTATTCTGGATAATCTGCAGACGTGTAGGTTGAGCCACTGTGGGTTGTGATGGAGTATCCCGCCGGGTTGGCTTAACAGGTTGGCCCATACTGGTAGGCGACGTGGAGGGGCGGTGAGAAGAGGAATCAGAGCCGGAAACCACAGTCGACGAGGCCACCACGGAACGACGAGAAGAATGATGCAGTCGTGTTGAACAATCTTCTGAAGTACTTCCTGCAGTAAGGCAATGGGTGGGTAGGCATATGCAAGGAAGTTGTCCCATATGATCGATAGGGCATCGATGGCGTATGCTCGAGGGTCCAGAACCGGGCTGACGAAAAGGGGAAACTGTGCATTGTTCCTTGTCGCAAATAGGTCGATCAGAGGGTTCTCCAAGATGTTGATGATATGTTGGAAGATCTCTGGGTGCAGTTGCCATTCCGTCTGTTGTACCGTGTCGGGATGAGATAGGCGATCTGCTGATACATTGAGTCGGCCTGGAACATGACGAGCATGTATGTGGCAGTGATGTTGCATCGCCCAGTCGTAGAGGGTCCAAACCATACATAATGTTGGGTAGGATCCGGTGGTACCCATCTTGTTGAAATGAGCAATAACAGTTGAATTGTCTGTTGCGATGAGCAGCGACGAATTCTCCAGTAAGTGACTCCACTGCTGGACTGCACAGAGGACAGCTTTCATTTCCAAGAGGTTGATATGAAGTTTGGCATCCGCTGTTGACCATCTGCCGGACATCTCTAGATCGTCTAGATGGGCTCCCCAACCTGTCTCGGATGCATCGGTGTAGAGATGGTATCGAGGAACTGGTGGTACAAATGGTACTCCCTGCATGACATTGTAACGGGATTGCCACCAAGCCAGATGTGGGTGTAGTGACGTCAACACCGAAACTAGTGGTTTGAGGTGTGAAGTTTGAAGATACTGATGCAAGTGGTATTGTAGAGGACGAACTTGGAGACGGCCATAGTGAGTGAGGTCTTGAGTGGATGTGAACAGACCCACCAGTCTCTGCCATGAATTGAGGGGCTGTGCGGGTGAGGTCAAGAATACTCGAACCATCAACTGAATGTTGGTCCAAAGATCTTCCGGGGGACGTGCCAACTGTTGAAGTGTGTCGAATACTGCCCCGATGAACTGACGGCATTGAGCCGGTTGACTTCTGAGGATGAGGAATGAAGCCGAGATGTTGAAGGATGAGTAGAACAAATCGTATCTGAGCGCTGAGTAGAGACTTGTCTTGAGCCCAGATGAAAATGTCATCTATGTAAACTTCTATGTGAATGCCCCGTAAAAGCAGGAATGCTATGGCTGGTGCTGTGATGCGGGTGAAAAGCCATGGAGCGATGTTGACTCCAAACGGGAGCACCTGCCATTCGAAACGACGACCGGCGACGGTGAAGCGTAGGTATCGACGGTGTAGAGGATGAATGTGTATGTGCAGATAAGCATCTTGTAGATCGATGGAGGCCAGCCAATCTCTGTGATGTAGACGGGCCCGGATCGATGCAATCGACGTCATTTTGAAATGCGGAGGTGGTGACAGGTACAGCTTGTTGAGACATCTCAGGTCGATAATCATACGCATCTGGTCGGAATTCTTTTTCGGAACCAGGAAAATACGGCTGTAGAACCCGACTGTGTTCTCGGCCTGAGGTAACTCTCTGACTGTACCTTTTGTGATGAGAGTGGTGATGGATGAGAGAAGTGTCTGAACGTGTCCTGAAGGAACTGGTAGCAGTGATGGACGAGGACGGGATATGAGCACGGGATGGTCCTGGAAGGTGAAGCGAAATCCCTCTCTTAATGTCCTTAGAATCCATACATCATCTGTAATGAGCTGCCAGTTTTCCCAGAAATGCTGCAGACGACCTCCGACGACAGGATGAGTGAAATGACGGAAGGCGGGCAGACGAAAGGAATGAGTACTGTCACTTGTTGGAGGCACCTCTGCCTCTACCTCTGGAATCTCCTCGTCGACATCCACGGGTAGCTGAAGGTTTGGTAAAGGGACGAAAATTATCCGAAGTAGTGTCCCTTGAAGTTGTCTTCTGAGCTGCAACTCGATTCCTCTGATTAGATGCAGTATGAGCTGTGCGACGAGAAGCAGCAGCCAAAAGTCTAGATGTTCTCTCTTCCCGAACCTCAGGCATGATAGACTGAATTGCGTTGTTGAACACAAATTTGGAATTCAACGGCTGATGGATCAAGGTGTTTTGAGCAGATACTGGAACTTCGGCTTTAGTATTACGTAAGATTGCCTTGCACTGAGATTGAAGAAGGTCAGCATACGAGAAAGCGGAAGCCTCGATCACATGGCAATTAGTCTTGTTCAGTGTGTAAAACATCCCCGTAGGTAGGCTTGATGATCGGGAGATAGGAGAACATCACCCTCCGGTTGACGTATCGACGGGTCAAATACTAGACGAGATGCAGCGGACAGGAACCAATCAGTATAAGACGTAATCCGTTGAATGGCGATGAGCATCTCTTGAAAACGTTCCACTTCCTTGGCTGTAAGTGAGGTGGTAGTTTTTGTAGTTTTCACGATTTGGTCTACGTCCAAATCCAACATGGGGAGTTTGACTGGAAGTACGCCGTCGTGTATCCTATAGAAGGAAAACTTTGGTTTCTGCAACTTATCCTGTTCTTGAAGTTGATTGTTGAAGTTAACCATTGTGGGGGCCCATGCTGGAGATGGCGCACATGAAGTGGGCGCTTTTGCTACTACTGGTAAAGCCGGAACGACGATGGATGCCATAGACACCGGTTCACGTCTAGTCCTAGACGTAGAAGAGGAAATAGTAGGCTCCGGCATCTCAGGCACAAGGGCCATCAGGGCCGCCATCTTGTCCGTAAACGGTAAATCTCCCTCCTTTGGTGTTGATTTCTGTATATGAGATGAGGATGTCGATGAAGATCGGCGATCAGGAGATGTATAACGAAAATCTCGCAGTGTAGAAGAGTTGGTAGCCAACAATCTATCAAGTGGGTGGCATGGTCGATCAGCGTTGTTCGCAGCCGAAGCCCCATGCGTGGACGCCTGATGACGTGATGACCGAGATCGGTGTCGTGAAGAAATGGACTGAAGATGTGAAGATGACGGCGAACGTCGTGAACCCCGATGTCGACGAGAAGAGTTGGAACGACGCCGTAAAGGTGACGGAGAATGTCGTCAATTTCTATGTCAACGTGTAGGTGATCGAACCTGGATGTGGAGAACGAGATCGTTGAGTCAAACCTGGATCACGGTGTACTGGTGTGTGAAGACGACGTGGCTGAGTAGGCATGGTGCGCAGTGGTTCACGAGACCGGTGTAGACTTAGACGGGGTGGTGAACGGGAACGACGTTGATACCTATCATCACGTCAGGTGATGAGTGATGATCTCATGACATCTACGTGAAGGAGATGGAGATCGGCGTCGGGAAGAACGTGATGGGTGACGGGGACTACGGGAGCGTCGAGATGTTCTCCGGTTCGACCGATGTGGGGAAATTACACGAGTCCCGGTAGATAATAGTCCAGTAGTCGCTATATTGGAAGGAGTCGCGGTGTCTACAATAATAGAAGACACAGTAGGCTGTTATTCCTCGCTAACAAAAGGCAGGTTTGGTTCAGTGGTCTTTCTCTTCCCTTTTGTTCTCTTCCCTTTGTTTCCCACTGCTTTCGTTGTAGGTAAAGCAGTGGGGACCGATTGCGTAACTGGTATACCCGATAACAGCTGGCCAGGTAGGTTTCCAACACGTACAGTGCCGCTTGGGGGAATTACAGGTGATAATGGCGACGAAGAATCTGGCATGTCTTCATTTATATTTCTATCCACTTGGAGATAAATTTCGGCTTGTTGCCTGTCGCTGGGTGCCAATTCCTCGTTTACTGCGGCCTGCAGTAAGTAACTCCGTCTGGCCTGTGCATAGTCGTACCAGGCTTGGTCGGGCCAAGCAATACAATCAAGGCACGTATTTTTCCTGTAACAAATATGCGTCTTACAGGAGAAACAAATAGAATGTAAATCCAACTTGACCAAGTTTGTCTGCAAGATGTGCAGCGCTTAGAATTCCTAGTTGTTTTAGACATTGTTTTACAATGTTGTATACTAGAGCTAGACTGATTTTCCCTAACAAGGTAGGTAAAAAAAAATCAAAATCTAATTCTTAGCAGAGCTTTTCTCTAACACGTCAGCACGCTGTGCTGTAGGAAGAAAAAGTGATTTGGGTGAGTGTGTTTTGGGCACAGGCGCAGTGTAACCTATTGGCTGAGGCTCCAGAGGGTGAGAATTTTATAATCTACAGCAGAATCTCAAAGGAGGATTAGGGCAAAATATAGCAGGTGTAGATTTGAGACATAGATATGCAATTTAATCACTTATAAAGAAGCTGAAAACTAACAATGATAAATAAATAACAGCATTGTTTGGGTTTACCATGTTGAAAGAAGTTTTCATAACAAAATAAATCTTGCAACCTACAATTGTAAAACAGTTTATTAGGGGTTCACTCATTTCATTGTATTTGGGTCAGGTACTCCTGTCAGAGACAGAGAGAATTAAGAAATAAAGACCGAGGAAGAGGTTTCAAATTTCCCACATAAACACCAGTTAGCACGAGTCCAGAAGTTTAGACCCGACGCTGTCCAGCAGTTTAGACCCAAGGCCGCAGGCCAAGGGTCTAAGCGGCTGGACAAGTGACAACAGGTGTTTATCTCGGAAATTTGAAACCGACTCCTGAGGTCTTCATTTCAATTCGGACATGCACAATCGAATATTTATTGCGAAATTCTATTTAATTAGCCACAATTTGTTAGTGTATTCCTTCCGCATTGATCAAAACAATTTTTAAATGAGGCGTCACTTCCCAGCTTGTCGGTGCGAACATTGTTGCAAAGTGCGAGAAAGTATCAATTACGCTCGCGCTAACTATAGTTACCCCCGCCAGCCGACAAAGTCACAGCACTGCAGGTGTTTGCCGGTGTTCATCGGGAATTCAACACCACTTTCGGTACAATGCTATAACATTGAGACGGACTGGAGGTATGTTCGAATTAAAATTAAACATAGCATTCAGTACTCCCGTCTGATCAGGACTACAGTATTTACCTGGGTGTGCTTCCTAACAAACTGTCTGTCCATCTGAACTTGATAATCTTCCTTAACTTGTTCTCAGCTTCGTCTCCAAATGGTGTGTAGAGACCCTGTAGTAGAGCGGAGTACTCATTTATTGTGGTGTCTATGGTATGTGTGTCATGGTTGGGGTCAGTCATGTACTCCAACAGTTTACTTCTCAGCTGTCTCAAATCACTGCAACGACAACATACAAATAGTGGAATGTAAAAAAATCGGATTGATCAGCCAAAATTTACAAGTACTAGGTACCGGTATAAGAAATCAAACAACAAAGTATCATATGATATCTTTCAGTTTAACCATGTTTACAACACATCTATATGGTCAATTCAAATTTTCAAAAAGAAATATGGGATTTCCATTTGCCAGTGGGAAACAATGGCAGAAAATCCTATAAAGTTCCTATTTATTAAAGTGAACATAAAGGCTGCGACAACACACACACTGTCAGTGTGTGGAAGAACAATATTAAAAGTATCATTTGGCAGCAACAAATATTTTTTGCGATTTTTTCCCTTCCAAAAAAAATTCCAAACACCGGAATTATTGACTGGTGTAACAATCGACTGGGGTCGGCCATGTCAATATACTGAGTGGCCTTGTGCCAATGAAAACGCTTGTACGTAGCACGTGATATTTTCCTGTGACGTAGTATCACTTTGTTGTGGCATTGCTGTAACACGAGTTGTAATGGCGGAGGTGGAGAGCTCGGCTGTTTCAAGCGTGTTTTGACTGTGTTGATGCGTCTCCAGCAAGTGTTTACCGAGCTGAAACGTCTCACCTGAACTCTCATTACTTTCGTCGACATCATCGACATTCAAAATGGTAACCCTGTACATGTAAACCTTCATTCGTCTGTTCGTCAGAACTTGAAGTCAGGCTATACTCCTCGTACGTCGCCATGTTTACATGCTTACTATGCTTTCTAACTCCACGAAGTAGAGAGCTCCGAGGTGATACAACGTCACTGCTCTGATGTGAGATGGCAACATGGCGGCGCCGGGGAACAATAATACAACAGAGATAATTTTGTTCCTACCCAGTGCAAAAAAAATCCCCAAAAATATTTGTTGCTGCTGTTTGACACTTTCAATGTCCCACAGAGTGCATGTTGCCTCAGCCTTTACGTTCACTTTAAGCATAAGCCAAGACCATTGGCTCTATCCAGCTTTTTTGATGACATCCTCCATCCTTTTTGGGGTTCATACTTCATGTAAGTATCATGAGACAATGTATACAATAGCCAAGTCTGGGGACAAAAATAGTTCCTACATGAAGTATCGACCCTTTTTGGGGAGTATTCATATGTAAAATGGAGTACCGATGCAAAAATGGTGATGAACATGTAAGCTGTTACATGTTCATCATGTTAATGAGAAGAAATGGGGTCATTGTTACATGTTCATCATGTTAATGAGAAGAAATGGGGTCATTGTTCCACTGGAACAATGACCCCATTTCTTCTCATTAACATGATGAACATGTAACAGCTTACATGTTCATCACCAGTGTCAAGTTGTCGTGATATTGGCATCAGCTTTGCAGTGTTTCGGTAACTTTTCCTTCTATCAATGTGCAAAAAAAAGCTCTTTGATATGCTTGGGAAAGACATTGGCGAAACAGACATGGTCAAATTACTAAAACCACATGAAATACACTGTCAGTAATCTCCGATGTGCATTGCATCTGATATAGATGTACAGGTCTGTACTTATAGTCTGTAACATTTATCACTAGAGTAGAACCAGGTGCAACCTTATAATATCATGCACATTGGGAGGGAGGGGTCGGATCTATCTTCAATGACTATCCGCAGTGATCTGATCATGTTTACAAGGAGCTCTTACACTGAAAGGGTTAAAAACCTTAACTAGTTAATGGAACGAGATGCGCTTTCTGTAATGACCACTAATGTAATACTTCTGATGATACGGTCACGTATGGTGTTCTATTTGGGCCAAGTTTGTGTCGCGTGGCGACTTTTAGAAACTCGCCACTCGCCACGCGCCGTGGACCTCTCCGGCGTGCGGCGACTGGCGACTTTCTGCTATGTCTTAACCTGCGAAAACTCGCCAGTCGCCACCCGCCGTAAAACACGGCGAGTTTCGCTCTATCTCTTAACCTGGAAAAACTCGCTGCGCGCCACTCGCCGGATGAACCACGGCGGGTGGCGACTGGCGACTTTTGACTGTAGTGAAACTCGCCACTCGCCACGCGCCGTGGACCTCTACGGCGCGCGGCGACTGGCGAATTTCTGCTATCTCTTAACCTGCAAAAACTCGCCAGTCGCCACCCGCCGTAAAACACGGCGAGTTTAGCTCTATCTCTTAACCTGGAAAAACTCGCCACGCACCACTCGCCGGACAAACCACGGCGTGCGGCGACTAGCGACTTTTGACTTCTGGAATTCTCAGGACTTTTTCTCAAGCGCGCATGCCCGGGGAGCATCAATTTTGCAGTTGCAATATCATATATCACAGTCGCAATCTCATAGAATTTGAGGAAGTACAAAAAATATGGAAACTGTTGAAAGAAATACGTCCTTTCATCTTTAAAAATAGGGTCTTGATAGTTTGTAGGGTTTGTGATACAGGAAATATCAACCCAACAAAGAGCCGCTCTAGGGATTAAAACAGCAATAAAGGATCTCTTATTCAAAGATATCGCCCGACTCTTTCACATAAAACTTACGAAGGAAGAAATTCAATCGTCCAAAGAAAATGTTAGCATTTTTTCTTACTTTTTTAATCAATATGACGATGACGCTCAATTCGCTTTCTTAATATTTCATACAGCATATTAGTTGACATTGCTTTTATCTTGTAAAACAAAATTCCCGCGTCGAGTGCTTTATTGTATTTTAAATAAGGAACAATTTCAAAGCGATTCATTCTGAATTGAAAACGATATGCTCTTTTATAAATATCTATAGGCACTTATATAAAACGAATGAAAAAAAACGATTGAAAATGTTGTCTTGGTGTTAATAAGAACTAAAACTTTTTAAAATATACCAGCAGAAAATAACGAGAGTATGCAAGTTCTGCACAGAAACGGATAACGAGTATTTTAATAAAAAAATATCTGCACATTTGACAAAATTAGATTGCCCTATATGCTTATTGCATTAAAAACAACTTGTTTCAAAAAACAACTATATTAATTATTACAGATAGCTTACATCTTCAAAATTAGTTACATAGCATCAGATGTAGCTGGAGAGTTCAGTATTAGAAATTATGTATCAGATGTAGCTGGAGAGTTCAGTCATTAGAAGTTATGTATATTTATGCACGAGGAAGAGATTTAAAATTAAATTAAATGACAGCATGTTTCGAACAAAATATTCCGATAATTGATGCTCCCCGGGCATGCGCACTTGAGAAAAAGTCCTGAGAATTCCAGAAGTCAAAAGTCGCCAGTCGCCGCGCGCCGTGGTTCATCCGGCGAGTGGCGCGCGGCGAGTTTTTCCAGGTTAAGAGATAGAGCGAAACTCGCCGTGTTTTACGGCGGGTGGCGACTGGCGAGTTTTTGCAGGTTAAGAGATAGCAGAAAGTCGCCAGTCGCCGCGCGCCGGAGAGGTCCACGGCGCGTGGCGAGTGGCGAGTTTCACTACAGTCAAAAGTCGCCAGTCGCCGTGCGCCGTGGTTCATCCGGCGAGTGGCGCGCGGCGAGTTTTTCCAGGTTAAGAGATAGAGCGAAACTCGCCGTGTTTTACGGCGGGTGGCGACTGGCGAGTTTTTGCAGGTTAAGAGATAGCAGAAAATCGCCAGTCGCCGCGCGCCGGAGAGGTCCACGGCGCGTGGCGAGTGGCGAGTTTCTAAAAGTCGCCACGCGACGCAAACTTGGCCCAAATAGAACACCATAGTCACGAGACTGCTTACACAATTATTGCTATGGTTAACTTAAGTTTTTTGTTGTCATTTTTAGAATATTTAGTGATACACGAGCCGTTTTCACATCGACCCTGAGCTTCCCCATGTTACGGTAGACGCCATATTGCGCGTATTTGGGCCACTACGTATGCGTAGTTACACAATATGGCGTCTACTGTAACACGGGAAGGTCAGGGTCGATGTGAAAACGGCTCATGTACCGCTGATCACCAGCGCCAGAAACTTTAAAGATGTAATCAGCCTCAAATCTGGGCTGAAATCGATGTCTCTCAAACCCAGCGAAAGTGACATATGTTACAACAGGTACAAAATGAAACACATCTGACCACAAAAAACTAAACTTGTTTCTACCATTCACGAGAAAATAGGAGGAGTTGATCTTTAAAAATAAACAGCATGGCATGCCGTTTATTTTTCCAGGGCCGTGTCAACATGCGTCTACACGTATGGTGCATTCTACCAACGTATGCTACGCGACATCACCGAACCGTAGGCACGAGCCATGACGCTATCCCATGGCTGCAGCTGTGCAGCATTCAAATTCGTGAGCGTCGCTACGTCACTCATACGTCACGCAGTGACGTCATTTACCTCTCCGCGTACAACACACACTCAATGGCGAGACAGAAAAGCCGTCGAAGCGGGCAGAGTTACAAATTTCTGTGACAAGATATTCTTGCTTTCGTTGTATATGACGATCCCACTGTCATCAAATATAATACATATGATGCTTTGGTAATATTCCCTGCTGAAAAAACGCACAAGGGAGAGTTTACAAAATCCATCCATTTTGAGGCTGATTACATCTTTAATAAAAGCGACAAGCGTGGAAAAGAAGGAATTAGCTTCCCAAAAATAACAGGTAAGGAGCATCAAAATGAACTTTTATACGGTACGGGTTATAGCACACGGAGATCAATGAACACCATTTGTGACTATCAGCCGAAGGCATTATTGATAGGAATTAAACAGTTGTCACTTTGTGGCTAGAAGCCCTGAACCTAATTGGGACAGTTGTCAGGCCTACATTCTACCATTTTTATATCATTATAAAATATATTGCAGGCGATTTCATTAATAGTTTCATAATCCAGTATGTCATTTTCACTGTTTCTAAAACTCAGGAAATTATCAATTCTTTGGTTTTGGAGAATAATTTGGCCATATTACCTATTACAAAAAAAAAGTGATTCATCCCCTTGTGAGTATTGAGAAATTTGACAGCAGCAAATAATACAGCCACGGCCGACACACTTCACAGACTGGCTGTTATACAAGCTAATGAGAAGACACATGCCTCTAAAACTGTTTTCACACTTAGGTGTTATTGAACACATTATACCTGAATATTTTTCTCGTCTTTTCATCTGTAGACACCCCCCTTAATTCGAATGTTAAGGGGGATGTTGCCTTGAGCGGATTTCGGTGGAACCAGTAAGCCATATTTTTGTTGACGTGGCGCCCCCTGTACAGGAAGTAGGAGGTAAGGGAGATAATAAAATGGTATACTATAACGGGTGCACTTGATTGGAGCAATTTGGGATTTCTTTGAACTTTGCTTGATTCTTTCACTATGATTCAAATTTATTACAGGATATTTCATAATAGTACCGATGTGATGTATACAAACATGCCAATGTTGCTCTGGCATGTGTGAAGTTGAACAGTTTTGTTGTGTCTGAAGTTGCAAACTTGCAAGTTAACTTCGACTGCTGAACTTCATGCTGATCTCTGATTCTGTGGAGTCATGTGACGCAGTCAGTATGTCGGCACCTCTTCCCACTTCCCTTATATGTGTTGTAATTTTTACCTGTATATGGCGAGATTCTGCTGGTGGACGTTTCGTCCCCGAGGCCCGCCCCCTGTGGAGACCTTTTGGTCTTTGATATATGTTGGCATTTGTGGGAAGTTGATGCTGGGTCGACATCGGGCCTTACAGACTAGTCTTTTGTGTTAAATGTCGTCATTTACATCTGACGACGATACAGCTCACCAATCTCCAATGTAAGAGTTGTCATAGCGAAACAGCTCACCAATTACCAGTATACGAGTTGTCAGAGCATTTCCATCATAGCTCTCTAGATTTGTATCTAATACCGCTTATGCCGGTGCTAGGGGCCGTGTGGTCATATCATCCAAGTTGCCACACGAACAGGTACAATAAAAGCGTACCTGAGATACAACACATATCACGAATCGTTAGATTCTTGGTATGTGCTTAAGAATAGGTTAACCAGAAGACTATTCTGTGAAGTCATGTGACGCAGTCAGTATGTCGGCACCTCTTCCCACTTCCCTTATATGTGTTGTAATTCAAACAGCCACTCACCCATTGAGAATCGCAGAAACACACCAAATGAAATAAACATATTATTAGAAGGTGGCAACTTCAGATAGGAGGTGCAAAGTTACATGTGATATTTTGATTCAGTCTAGGAATGTAATTTCTTGTCACTGAAAGATATCTTGGTAAACTATTATGAAATCCTCTGTAAAGAGACTGAGTATCGGTATTTGTATTCAAGACATGCCTTTTGGAAAAGCCTCAGGATCTGCAAGTAGTATATAAAACACCGTTTATGTCGGAAAAATGAGGGTGAGGAGAGAGGGTGGTACGGAGTGACGTCACGATGACTTCACTATTGCGTCACATCCGGGTCAATTCCTGTGACGTCACTTCCGGTCACGTGGCGACCCCTAGATAATACCCCAGTGACTTCCAATGTTAATCTCTGGGGAATGCATGTATGGGATAGGAGTATTGGGGGGGGGGTCATTTTTTTTTCTTGTGGATTTTACTATGGGATGCGGCACCTTGTTTTCTTTGTCTCGCGATGTAGAACATGATAAGAGGGGTCTCGATGCCAGGGGTTGACTTTCGCTGAAAACTTCACACAGGTCTGAGGTGGACATGTTAGGTCCATTCTGGCGCAGTGGACAATGTTAGTCCCAATGGGGAACTCACTCATGGACATTTGCGGTATGGAGTGTGGCCTCTGGAAGAGGATATGGGGCTACCACCAACCGAGGCCCTGCACAATGCGATCAAAATGCGCAAACCGCTGTTCCATGATATATTGCCATTACAGAATCCTGGCCTAACTGACGAGGATTAGAACAAACGGATCAGAGCGAACCTGACCGAAGCTCGAACTTTCTAAAATGGCGGCTTCTGATTGGACAAGAGCCTACAAGAATTATAAACATAGCCAACGCGCCTCCCCCAGCGTGGGTATGATGTGCTGGAGGGGATAATAAAATGATTGACCTGTCCTCCTTGTTGTTGTTGTTCTCCCATCTCTCCACATCATGGCGTTAAGACGCAAGGAGTGGTTACAGACTGAGGCTAATGGTTAACAAACGACCTTATATAACCACTCACTCACTCTCACACACTCACTCACTCACCATCGTTAGTGTGTCAACGCGTTAAGACGGGCGTTGGGCACGCCTCACTCACTCACTCACCATTGTTAGTGCATCAACGCGTTAAGATGGGCGTTTGGCACGCCGCACTCACTCACTCCTCCTCTTCCATCTTCTCCTCCTCCTCCTCCTCCTCCCTCCTCCTCCTCCCCCTCCTCCTCCTCACACGCACACACAGGTAACTCTACCAGGTAGCCGGATAAAACAAGACCCTTATCTCCCCCAAACGCACTCCATTGCACCTCAGAAACTCCCCTTTCTCTACTACTAACGAGCGATCTATAAATAGAACAGGGTTTTTCCCAGAAAATTCCCGAAAATTTTACCCTGACATATAGAGCGAGGGTCTATAAAACACGGGTTTTCCCAGCTAAACACCCCGTACAATGTCCCGGTGTAGAGCGATGACATCATCGGGGACCAACATGTTTTATTCCCTGGTGTGAATGGATTGATACATACAACCACACGTTAGTGTTATATAATAGCATGGTACAATCTCGCGCAAAGGATAAAACACTGGTATGTTAGGGCGTTAATGCATTAGGTTAAGATATTAAGGCATTAAGATAGGGCATTCATGCGTTATGATAAGGCATTAGGGCATTCAGATTGGGCGTTACGGCGTTACTGTAAAACTCTCCACAAAGGTCACAGGGCAAGTATACTGGGTTTCTGCTTTCCCTACTACTAAGGGGCAACTGGATTACTTCCCTTGACTTTTACTTCGCCGAAATTGAGAGACTACACTATCTCAACAACGACAACATTCTCATTTGTATGACTCGCCAGGAGTAAAGCCCGTTTTTCTTTCTGTGAAAACATGCAACCATCCATGACTTGATCGGCCTGGAGGAGCGCTTCACATGGATACCCTCCCCGATACCAAACGCCCACTATCGGCCCACCTCGACCACCAAACGTCCATTCCAATGCCCTTTCCCCACTATTCCCTGCCTGGGCATGCGCACCTTTGCACTACTTGTACTCCACATCAGTCCAGTTGGACGCTCCTTCACAAAAGTCAACACATGGCCTTGAGACCCCTCTTATCGTGTTCTACATCGCGAGTCAAAGAAAACAAGGTGCCACATCCCAAAGAAAAATCCACCCAAAAAAAAAGAAATGATCACCCAATACTCCTATTCTATACATGCATTCCCCGGAGATCAACATTGGAAGTCACTGGGATATTATGTTGGGGGAGATAACTCTTGCTGGGCCGTCACGTCACCGGAAGTGACTCAGATGTGACCTGTGACCCGGATGCCACTTGGCCGGATGTGACGTCATCGTGACGTCACTCCTCGCTATCCTCACTCCTCACCCTCATTTTTCAGACAGAATTGGTGTTTTATATACTACTTCCGCAGCTCTCATTGGCAATGTTAACCGGTGTTAGCTAAATTGATCACAACATGTTATGAAGATACCTACGTGAACGTCTCAGCTTAGTTTGCAATGGATAATTCCCGGTACATCTCTTCCTTTGCTCTTATATGGATAAAGATTTTTGACAAAACGGGTCAGGCAAATCTACACAATAATTTTTAGATAATTATGATTGATAAAATTATCCTATTTAAAACAGGGTTAATGCATTTGTAACAACAGTTTTATATTCCTTCCCCCACTTATAGATCTTAGCACCTCTTTTATCCAATAATTTGTTTGTTCTATGGGTCGATATGTCTGAAATAAAGATTATCTGATGATCATCAACCTTTATTTATTATTACCGTATGTACAATCTGGCAACTTATAAAATATTTATGAGAAATGGCAACAGTATGCTCGTCCCCATATAAGCATCTCGCTCCATCCAACTATCTTACCGAATTCGCGCCTTATTTCGAACGTGTTTTGTCTTTTCGAGGTCCGTTTTGTTCCTTAGAGGGCACGTTTTTGTGTTGGAGGGTCCGCTTTGGTCCGTTTTGGTGATAAATCTGACCGATGAATTATATATAGCCCTCACGAGTATGAGGGCTATAGGTCGGCCTCAGTCACCTCCAGCGATGGTTTTAGATAATTTTATTACGAATCACCCACCTCTGAAACTGCCGTACATCTAATCTCTATCTCCTCCCGCGCACTATTTTAAAATCTTGCGCACTATTGTGAAATAATAACGAATATATCGCCGTCTGAATTTTCCAGTCGACAACTTTCACTTTATACGCGCCATGTTCAATTGCAAACGGCCCATCACACATATACCGTGACGTCACCAACATGGCGCGTAGAGAGTTGAAGTTTTCGACTGGAAAATTCAGACGGCGATATATGCGTCCCTATTTCACAATAGTGTGCAAGATTTTAAAATAGTGCGCAGGAGGGAATAGAGATTAGCTGTACGGCAGTTTCAGAGGAGAGTGATTCGTAATAAAATTATCTAAAACCCTCGCTGGAGGTGACTGGGGCCGACCTTATTATTTAGCTATAAATTGTGTTGCTAAAAATGAACAAGACTTTATTTTGCAATGCTAGCATCTTTTTCCAGTAGATCTAGCAAGTTTGTTGTTATAATAAAGTTATGGGCTAAACTATCAATTTTATGCAGTGAGATAACGTCCAGTGGACTGGGAAATTATTTGTGGACGACGACTGACCGACGAGTGTTTGATCTTACGCTCGCAGCCAGTTCGTGTGGTTCGGACGGACCAATCAAGTAAGCCCAGTATGAGTCACATTACGAGTGCCCGGATTATGAGGGATTATGCCACTCTTTAAATTTTTTGCACGGAGAGAGGTTTCCATTCATCAACTGATCAGTAATATTTCTCAGCAACAGTTCAAGAGAGGCGGTGAAACATCACAGTCATGTCGGAAGGGGCTGAGCAAGAAGCTCAGGGAGCTCCTCCAGTGCAGTCAATCGCAGACGCATCGGTATTTTCCACCGATTTGTGCCGACTGGTTGCCACCCTGTTGGAGGATGCAGACAACAACAACAGCGTATCCACAGCATTCAATTCGGCGATTGCTGATAAAAATCAGATTGAAGGGATAAAAACATCGGCCTTGTTAGTGCAACGGTCATGCAGCAAAGGTATACAAAAACACGGTAAATCTAATGGGTTCAACTCAAATTATAAGGTACCGGGTAATCCAATAAATTACCGGACTCAAATCGGTACGGTACTGCCCTAAATCGAGACACGTCCTGGAGTTCTTCTTGTCAACGCATATAATTCAACGTAACCAGTATCAAAATCAGAAGTTCTATGAAAATGTGGCCAAACTTGTCTGTGTGTAGGCAAGTAACCTGACTCTGATTTGATCATTCATGCCACTTGATTTCCTAATCCTAGACCTGGGAGTAGTAAAGAATAGGCGACATAGTAACCCATGTGTGGAATGAGTCATGAGTGAAATTTTCCTCAAATCCTCACAATTGCAACCGTTTTTGAAATATTCAATATTGGGAGCAGTAAAGAGTCATTCTGGGAGGATAAACGGTTGCAATTGTAAGGATTTGAGGAAAGTTTCATTCATGACTCATTCCACACACGGGTAATACTATGGCTGTACATGGCGCCTATTCTTTACTACTCCCCAACAACATTCAATTTCATGTAATTCGACAGAAATAGATATTTAAAACGTACCTTATATCATCAACTTCAATACTGTACACACATAAACTCCTCACGAAGGCACAGAGTCAGAGGGTAGGAAAAAATAAGTGACTCGGGGTTGTTGTTGTTTCTCGGGACAAAGATAACGTCTTCCCTGCTCAACTCCGTGAGCACGTCACTGTTGTTTTGCGGAAGCCCGAGACTCTCGGCTCTCGCCGAGGGGTGTACAAAAAATACAAACCGCACACGTGTTCGGCAAGACATGCTCGTCAATTGCCAAGAACATGTACGCTTCAAGTCCCATAACATGCTTTTGACAAACACGCACTCTTGGAAATATTCGTTTTCGGTGTCTAGAGACAGTAGAGTTTAAACTAAAATCAATTCGGACATACCGAAATCGATTGCCCTCATTAGAGCGTACATGTTCTTGGCAATTGACGAGTGTGTCTTGCCGAAAACGTGTGCGGTTTGTATTTTTTGTAAACCCCTCGGCGAGAGTCTCAAGGTTCCGCAAAACAACACGTGCTCACGAAGTTGAGCAGGGAAGACGTTCTGTTTGTCCCGAGAAACAACAACAAGCCTGAGTCACTTATTTTTTCCTACCCTCTGTGCCTTCGTGAGGAGTTTATGTGTGTACAGTATTGAAGTTGATGGTATAAGGTACGTTTTAAATATCTATTTCTGTCCATTACATGAAATTGAATGTTGTTGTTGCTCGCGCACTATAGCTTGGTTTCTCCAACGCAATGGCGTGAGCATCCTCTGGTCACGCCAACAAGGGCTATCATTGATTTCCCATGTCTGAAGGAGGGAGATAAAGTTGGACACACACCAGAAAATTACGTTCTCTCGCCCCAATCCCCAGTTTCCACTATCGTAACATATGGTTTCTACGGGTTCGAATGCCACCAGTATTACTAATAACAAACACTCACTTGCACTCGAAATGTGGCAGAGAACAAACATGACAAAATGGATCGAGAGCTGTCAACAAGGAAGCCATGTCATTTTCTTGTGCACTCAAATGTGGTGATTACGTACTTTCAGAAACTGACCATGTCAAATTTTGCCCTTGGGACCAAGTAGCCTTGGACATTGTATGACAGTGCCTCATGGTTTGTGAGCATCGAATATTGCACACACGTGTTTGCCTGCACGAAATTCTATATTTAGTCCCACGGTCAAAATTTGATGGGGTCACTTTGAATTTCTGAAAGGACTCCTACCTAATCACCATGTTTGAGTGGACAGTAAAATTACATTTTCTCTTTATCCATTTTGTTCTCTGCCGCATTTCGAGTGCAAGTAAGTGTTACTGGTGGCATTCGAAGCTGTAGAAAACATATGTTACGATAGTGGGGATTGGGGCGAGTGAATGTAATTTTCTGGTCCGTTTCCGATGTTGTTTATCTGCCTCCTTGAGACATGGGAAATCACGCGGTATGATTCTGATGGTCAAATCAGCGTCGGGTTACTTGACTAGTCTGTGTGCTGATAAGGGGACAGTGGCATGTAGCTCTCCTTGAATTGAGGCAAAAACTGTCGACAGAAGTTCTTTTTTTTTGGAGGTGGGGAGGGGTAGACCATATTCAACAGGTAAGAGCTAGATGGTGATTTTAGCAATAATTGCTGATATTAGCTGTTATAGGCCATTTTAGCAATAGCGATGTGTGAAAGCGAAAACATATACCAGGAGAATCTTTTTTAGATCCACTTGGATTGCAGATTGGCAATGATGAATCAGCAGACATCTGATGAACTGTTCTGTGGAACACCACTCTGCAGCCCTCACACTAGGCATTGAAATTGATGCTTCCGATAATACTTTTGACAAGACAAATGGTTAACCTTATAAGTCGCGACACCAACTTGGCGTCTTGTGACCATACATGCATGGGAAAAACATTTAAAACAATGCCTGCAAAAAATACTTATTTCAAACCTCGCCTGCTTGCCCTGTGATATTCTGTGTTTAGTACGACCATCAAGCTCACTATTGGTGATGTAGTTGGACGTGTAAGTAGTAAGAGAGGGACAGTTGAAAGCCACCGAATTCGCGGAGCTATTACTTAAATACTAGAGAAACGCCGCCATCTTGGTGCGGTGCGGGCGTGAGAGAGGGACAGTTCAAAGCCACCGAATTCGCGGTGCTATTACCCCGCCGCGTTGGTGCGGTGTCGGCTCAGTGTCGCCGCGGGCGCCGTTCGTTGACGTGTGACTAACGCGTGTAACGCCCGCGGGCACGTGTAATTATAACACATCGACCTACCTTCAAGACTCGTCTATACGGTACAATAAACGCGATGACGTGAGAATGCGATCGATTCGTAGAAATGTCGAGCTCTAAGGGACATATAAATTATATGTTTAAACATTCCCCTCCCATTCCGTAGTCGAACATCGAGCAATATGGATCAATACCAGAGAAAACTCGTCCTACTCCAAGTCCTCTCCATCATAGCTATTCTACTCCTAATCATACCAATGATCGTATTGTCGACGAAACGAACAGCATGTCCTTCTTGCGCGTATCAGACCGCGAAGGATACACCGCACGTTTACGAAAGACCATCGGGCGATATAACCGTCATACCCAACAGAACGTTATGTACGCCGATGCAGCAAGTTACCGTTGATCAACATTTACGGGCCACTGTTTGCATCTACGCCAAGTTACTGAGGGTTGATCTGCGCTATTTTATCAACGACAAAGCCACTATAAAGGGCAGGCCTCGCAATTCAGAATTTTACCTCGGCAAAAAAAGAGCTGAGGCAAATGTATTTTGCCTCGGCGAAAATGCAGTTTGCCTCGGCACTTTTTTTGAAAGCTACTTATCAGTTTCAGAAAGATTGAAAGGTCTTTCAATGTTAAGTATAATCAATAAATAAGTTCACTCGTGTCTGTTGTCCTGTTTTTATTTCCATCATAGTAACAGTTACAAACTATTTAGAACAAACATGCCATTTGCGCATTGAACCACTCGGCTACTTCAGCTTCCACTATATGTAGACTAGTTCCGTCATTTCACATTTCCTCATCAGAAGAGGAGCAGTCCGATTAATAGGCCTCGAAAATTGGTTCATAATTTGGCTTGCGTAACCTATTGTTCGGTTACGATGTTAATTTTTAAGTAACAAATTGGTTTCGCAAAACGGTTACGTAATTATCCATTACAACAGTGTACCGTCAACGAGTGAAAAAAAAAGACTGTCCACAGCACGTGGGCAGCGACTGAACAGACAAATGAGTTAACATACGGGAATGGGATTGCACACGTAAATCGCTTCCACCATTCATGGTTGGCTATTGTTACTCTGGCTGTATAATTCATTCGCCATATCCTTGTGATTCCATTGAAATCCTGATTGGAAACAGAAGTTGAACACGCCGCCTACAAATTTAGAGTAACCCTTCCAACTCGTACAACTTTGATAAAGCGGTTTCCTGGCCGCTATTGGTTTATCACATAATAGTATGCCGGCCCTGAACACAGGATAGACAAAACAGTCTGCGCAAGCTGACAGACTGACACCTGCCACGTGGTTGTCTACAAATTCAATACAGACAGGGCTGAGTTTGCGACTTAGTTTCGCTTTTAAAACATGCTGAAAGACACACTTCATGTGGTTAAAGTTTGCACAATTGACAGACCGAGAAGAGGTTGGGACTTTTGTTACCAGAACATATGTCCAAGAAGCACATTCACGTAACCGATTTTTCGTTCTGGCCATTTCTGAATTGCGTAACCGATCGTTCGCGCCACATTTCGAGGCGTATCAAAGTCACTTTCTGCCGCTGGATCATCTCACCCGAGCACCGTACTATATTTAGATCTTGGCCAAGCTGATGAAATTGAACGAGGGTCCGGATAGGTGCTCCTTTAGGCTTTGGTAGTATTGTATTGTACTATACGCGTTCCAGCACATCTGAGACCGCACTGCGGTGGTCTATTGGTTAGAGCGCCGGCCTCGTAAGCGGTAGGTACTGGGTTCGATCCCAGGCCGGGTCATACCTAAGACTTGAAAAATGGAACTTGTTGCTCCCTCGCTTACGCTCAGCATTAAGAGGATAGAACAAGGACTGGTTCGCTCGGTGTCAGTATAATGTGACTGAGTGGGGTGTCATGTCTGCCTACGGCATGATATTTCAGTGGGACAGCACTATAAAATGGCAGCATTAGATCTGCTCTGTTACAAGTAGGTTCCCCCTCCCCTCCCCTCCCTTCCCTTCCCCGTCGTGATATAGCTGAAAAAATGTTGAAAGCGACGTTAAACCCTATTCACTCACTCACTCACTCCAGCACATCTGTCGTCATAATTCAAAATGGTATTGTTAGAAAAACTAGACTGGCTATGACTGCTTATTCAGTTGTATTATAGTTCTTGTTTTTCAGGTTTCAAATAGCCGCCACACAGATATCGACGAACGACCATAAAACAGCGGTACCCAGTCGTCGCGACCCGCCCAATACCTGCACCTTGAGAAGTCGGTCAACCCGGATTCCCCAAACACGCGCACTCTCCCGCAGCTGAGTCTGACGGTATCATAATTTGGAGCATGCGACAAGCACGTGGAAGCGCGTGATGGAAAGTTTCTGTAGTGTCATGTTTCACTGATATTTTTTGTTTATTCTTGTACTCTGCCTCTGCCATATCTTCGCAATAAATTCTTGAGAAAAAAATCTTGTTGCATCGGCTGTTTTTTGGCCGACGCAAAACAAATGTACGTCGGCTTTTTGCGTCGGCCAAGCCGAATGCCGACGCGAATTGCGAGGCCTGAAGGGGGTGGTCTTGAACTACATGCAGTGGACATTACTCAAGGCTCGAACCCGTCTCATCGATACGGCTATTCACAACGTCCTAGAAAAGATAATTTAACCATGGACTGGAATCAAATGGTGAATGCTGTCACCTCTTTACACGCCTACAAATCTATCATCTATAACATGTTTGAAGACGGCGTAGTAAATAGAGGCCGAATAATGTTACTACGTATCTATACATATTCAGTGTGTCAGAATGTTTCCGATACGTTAAAAGTTGAAATTTGGGATTACTATATAACGCTATACGAACGCCTGGGGAGACAGTTGACTGCGAATCAGTCGAATGGATAAGTACATCGTCGTAAGCAGCGAGGACTCCAAGACGCTTTTCCCCGAGAATCGACCCTACAAATTTCGTGTCAGCTTGAATAAAAGCATCCATTTCGACGAGTCTTGGGTCGTAGCCTTAGCAGAAATATTCATCCAAAGACAACCGCGGGTTAAATCGCGATCTCTTCTACACTTGTATTGTAATATATGCGGAGATTCCTTCGTAGGCGAGACGAAAGTACCTCTACTACGCTACGTCGACGCCTCCGGACTCCAGAAAAAACCGGTATCTAGGATATACCCCACGCCGTATTACCTACCCATCATTTTAAGCGACGTACACTATCTAGAAATTGATATAACCGACGAAGAGGGTGAACCGGCGATATTTCTCACCGAATCCTTCATCGTAACGCTCCACGTGAAACAGCTATGACCGGGAGACCGTTGTACATCCCCGATGTGAATAAATGGATCAGATTTTATCGGAACGAGGCAAAGTCTGTTCATAAACCCTCGACATATTTTAAGAAGCAGAAAGGTGGAGGACTCGGTGGTAAGACGGGTGAATCTTGCATTATTCCCGTCGACCCTCATTCTAGAAACGTCAGCGAGAAGAAATTCAAGACACCGACTATTCAGCTTACGGCCCCCTCTCAACAAGTGGTCGAACAAGCCAAGTCTGAAGTCTCGAGAGCGCGTCAACAGGAACCCATAAATAGGAAGCGTTCCCTTCCTACCATCAGTTCACCCACGGATAAACGGAGAGCGCGGACCAAAAGATCGCATCTCTTCAAGTTATAACATGGCACTCCTCACCGACAAAGGGTTCACCGAAGGTCAACCTAGCGAATTATCGTTGTTCTCATTACCCCCTACGCAAACAGCGGTTGAAAGTCGCTATGTTATCGACGTTCGACCGTCTTCTCAAATCTCGGACAATGCACCCGTCGAATTCCTGATATCCGGTCAAGGCTCGGATTACGTCGACTTGAAATCATGCAGACTTTACGTTAAGGCTAAAATAACTCACAGAGATGGCACCCCTTTGATCAAGGACGAAAAATGCGACGCTAAAACAACTCAGCTATTCCCCCAACTGTATCAAGTCGATAGAGGTACTGATCTGAATTCCAGTGACCCCGGAACACGTCAAAATGTCGGGCTTGCGCAGAGAAGCAGAATCGTCGCGGAGAGTAATGTATTTGAAATGGAAGGATGTTTTCAAACAGCAGCGCTACTTGCTCAACAATGTAGACGTATACATCAAATTGTATCGCTCCACACCGCAGTTCATCGTGATGTCGGCCGAAGAAAATCAGACGTATAAACTGGTGATACAAGACATCAGTCTGAAAGTTCAGAAAGTTCGCGTAAACCCCGGCGTGATACTGGGACACGCCAAGGTGTTGGAAAATATATCCGCCAAATATCCGTATGTGAGGACGGAGACCAAAATGGCTTCCTTAGCCGCGGGACAGACCCTCTTCCGCTGGGATAATATGTTTTTATCTGTCTACCCCAGCAGACTGGTGATAGGATTCGTATCGTCCAAAGCCGTGGCCGGGGATTATAAAAAGAACCCCCTAAACTTTCAACACTTCAAACTGGCCAATCTCTCGGTGAATATTGACGGCGTAACGACTCCGGGTCATTTCCTGAGAACGCGGTATAACTCGGACTGGGGGAAGAGTTCATACGCATCGGCTTACCTGAGTTTGTTCGATAGCATAGGACGTACCGGCGATAACTTCGGTAATTCTATAACCTGGTACGATTATCACAACGGCTCTGCCCTCTACGCCTTCAACCTCGACCCCTCCTACGCCGCAGAAGATCACCTTCAGCTCCTGAGACTAGGCAACGTACGTCTGGCAGCGACCTTCGAGGAACCATTACCGGAAAATGTGAGCTGTATCGCCTATGCCGAATTCCCAGCGCTGTTCGAGGTGGACAAGTCTCGCAACATCATCTCCATCACACCATGAATACGGACGAACTTCTTTGCATCATTCGCAGCGACCGTACGCTCGACACTTGTGTACGAGGTGTGTACCCGGCTGACAAAATTCCAAACTACGTCCTTCGAACACCGGCGGCTTTTATCGTGAATACCGACGTGGCGAGTCTCCCCGGCGAACACTGGGTGGTGTTTTATTTCCGGAACCAGCGAGGAACATTTTTCGATTCCCTAGGACAACCTCCGGAATATTATTCGAACCATTTCGTAAAATTTCTCGAAAACAATAGTAAATTGCGTTATTACAGCTATAGACAGCTTCAAGGAGATAACTCTTTTACTTGTGGTCACTATTGTATATACGCCCTACTTCAGCTCATACGGGGTATAACTCTGTCCAGCATCGTTACGGATTTCGATCAAAACCATTGTCATAACGATTGCTACGTATACAACTTTGTCACGCGGTATTTTTCACATTGTTTAAATAATTCGGCGAACTTGCATTGTTAAGCCACTCACATTGTCCTAGCAATATTAATAAAAGGTTTAGTAAACCACACACTGTTCGTTTTCTTGTTATATTTAAAGAGGTGTGAGTCATCGTTCTCATCATTCGAGTTCGCGGATATGAATGGGAACGGGTGGAAAACGTACTTGTCGCGAGCCTATTTCGACGCGAAAAACCCTATCAGCTTCACCGGACTTTCTAAATTAAACGCCTTATTAAAGGCCGATGGTTATAACGTAGCGCCTAAAGAGCTAACGCAGTGGTTGAGCGACCAGGACGCTTATTGCTTACAAAAGCCGGTGCATCATACATTCAGGAGGAACAGGGTAGTAACTTCGGGGATAGATTCGCTGTTCGATATCGATCTGGCCGATGTATCTAATATATCGGAACACAACGATGGTGTAAAATTCCTCTTGTTTGTCATAGATGTATTTTCTAGATACCTATGGGTGGAACCGCTACCGAATAAATGCCCAAACTCGGTGTTGCAAGCCTTGAACAGGATATTGGAAAAGGGTCGAGCGCCGTTGCGAATCCGATCTGATAAAGGGTCGGAATTTGTGAATAAGACGGTGAGAAGTTATTTGAGGAAGAAGGGGATTTTATTCCAGGTCACGCAGAGCGAAAAAAAGGCGAACTACGCTGAACGAGTGGTGCGAACGATCAAGAACAATTTGTACAGATATTTTACTCATAAACAAACCTATCGCTATATCCATGTTCTGCAAGATATCGTGAATAGTTATAACCGCCTGCAAGATATCGTGAATAGTTATAACCGCCGTCCGCATAGATCGCTAGGTGCCCTCGCTAGCTGACGTGAGTGAACATAATGAAGCCATATTATGGAAAAGGCTATACGTCGACACGGCGAAGCCGGTAAAACGCAAACCCTTCAAATTCGAAGTGGGTGATACCGTCCGAATTTCCCATATCCGCTACGTATTTCAACGCGATTACCAGGCCAAGTGGACGGAGGAACTGTTCGAAGTAACCCAACGCTTTCGTCGGCAAAGTCTACCTATTTATCGCTTGAAGGATTTTCTAGATGAACCTATAGCTGGAACTTTTTATGAGGCAGAGCTACAGAAAGTAGTGAAAGACCCTGATGCCCTATGGCGAATAGAGAAAGTGTTGAAAATGCGTCGGCGTAGAGGTAAAGTGGAAAAACTGGTCAAATATGTGGGTTGGCCCGTGAAATTCGCGAGCTGGGTATTGGAAGAAGACATCGAGACGACTGACTAGTTCCGTTCGACATCGGTGTATTTAAGACGCGTGCATGCGTGGTGTACAGTCAGTCCGTTCCTCGCATCGATCATGGAGCATAGAAAGGTGATTTTGGAACACCCGTTTACGATGAAGGTTGTTGGACCTTCTTTTAGCGGGAAAAGTGTATGGGTGGACAAGCTATTGCGAGGAATAAAACAATATGTGCATCCTACACCGCAGAGAATTATTTACTGTTACGGCAAATGGCAACCTCTATACGAGGAAATGTTGAAAGTGATACCGGGGATGGAGTTCATTAGAGGAATACCCGCGAATCTCGGCGATGACGCCTGTTTCGATTCCGCAGTGAGAAATCTCATCGTCATTGATGATCTCATGACGGAGGCGAAAAACGACACCAGGATATCCGATTTGTTCACTAAAGGATCCCACCACGACAACGTGTCTGTTATCTATATAGTGCAGAATCTATTCGAGGGGGAAAAAGCCTCGAGGGACATCGCGCTGAACTGTCACTATATGGTTTTATTCAATAACCCCATCGATAAACAGCAAATCACATTATTGGGTCGTCGCATTTACCCTACACGTTTGGATTACTTTATGAAGGCGTACGAGGATGCCGTTACTACCCCGTTTGGATCATTATTCATAAACTTGAGACCTACAACTCACGAAGCACGGAGACTGGATAAAAATATTCTCGCAAATATTCAAGCGGGGCATAGCATGTTCACGAGGGAAACACCGAAGGCATTCAGCAGACTGGGGGTAGTGGAGTTCGAAAAAGGCGTCGCCCTAGTGTCGATAATGCAAACCGCAATAAAAAGATACTGCGTGAAATTTGGAAGACGCAATTCGCCATTCCTACACGTCTGGCCTATAACACCGCCATCGCCGAGAAGAAACTGAAGTATATGAATGCGGGATATGCGGAAAGCCGGGCAGCGAATTTGGCAGAGGACCATTTTATACCGCAAATGAGAGAGTCGCTACGTGAGGCGGTCATCAACACAGTGTCAAATCTACGCGCCCTTCAGTTAAAGGATCGTGTCATGGGTGAACTTATGAACACGTGCGACAGGGTGCAGTCTGAAGACGGTGTTCATTTTGATGACGCTTGGAGGACGAGTGTGCAAATGCACGAGAAGTCATTAAGTCGACTCTAGTAGAATGAAGACACGAACAAAACAATACATTAATAACATTGTATTCGATATATTTCGACAAATGGGGTAGTACATTGTCATACGATGGTAAAGAAGGCGTGTCTATAATAATTAATACAACGTGAATGATATCGTTACCGCATGCTACATTCATTACTTGAGTTGTTTTGATATAATAATAATAATAAAGAAATATGTTTTCTCAGAGATTGTATACTGCTGTTGACTTATTTATGTATGGGATCTATTCAGCTATGAATGGTTGGGAATACGCCAGTGGCCATAAGCCCATTACGACGCACCGTCATCGAGGATATAACGTTTGTCATCGTAAGGGGACAGAGCGATTTTATTCAAAGACACCGTAAATAGGCGATGTTTTTCGCTCTGGATTCTCTGCATTGTAGCCATTTGGGGAGTGGAGCCAAATAAACAATCGCGGTATGAGGTGTGACGCAATTTGTTTTTCACCATGTCCCTGTTTACGCCCTTAGCGGTCTTCTTTTCGATGCCGCCGTAAATAAAACTATACATCTTAGGGCGTAAACCAATGAATTCGGCGATGGGTACGCCCACCGTTTCATCCTTCATTTTGCCTAGAACTTTCTTGTTCCGCTGACTATGAAGCGGATGAGACGGTGGGTAATCGCTGAAATCGAACAGATGCGCATTTTCCGCCATATCTTTATAAAAGTCATCACACTCTATGCAGTAAGTTAAGCTGTCCGTGTCCGTGAATAGCATCTTGGCATTTCCCCCATATCTTGTCTTGATGTATGAATAATGGAAATCATACATCAGAATTTTAGACAAGTCTAATATAGCGAAGCCGATGTAAATTGGTCTATTTAACAACAACTTGCGTTTGAGCATTTGTACCGCCACCAGATTCTCGTAAAATATCGTGAATGCGTGAAAATGTGGCATATTCACGAGCTTACGCAATTTCTCGGCGTGTTGCACAAGTCTCACATCGACCCTATTTCTCAAATTTTCCATGGTCTTCCCGAACACAGCGTTGTTCATTAACTTGAAGAAATCCTTCTCGAAATCATTCTTAGCAGTCTTCCTCGTATCCGTGTTAAAATCTATGTAGGGTTTCAACCACGGAGATTGCTGAAATGCCAAGACGCGGTGAACTTTGGTGATCGACATGCCCAGACTAAAGTACTGCTTCAAGTTTCTATAGTGTAGTACGTTGGGGACCAGTTTTTCAGTGGAGAGCCTGTCGTTTAAACCGAGACTTTCGCCTAGGCGATGCGTGTATGGCGATAGCATGTCTGCAGTTATTTTCAACTTTTCCGGCGCTAGCGGATAGTCATTATGTAAATCGTGTAAACAAGTTGGATAATCCAAATCAACCTCCAAAATGTAACCTTCGGGACCGTCGTCGAGCACGCGACTCACGTCTAGCGCCCGAATTTCCGCGGGGCTCAACCAACGGAATCCGTGCGTGGGTAAGGACTCTACCATAACAGCGCCGTATAAGTTGTTGGCGTCTAGGTACGCGAGGTAGTGGGTAGGGTTTTCCGGTCGATACCCCGGGAGCTAGGAGTTATTGGCCTCAGCATGACGATGGGATTTGACCGAGATACCACCCCTTATCCCTTTCTCGACAAAAAGGTGCGCGTCTATGTCGGTGAGAAGCTCGAGTTGAACCCCTGTCATTTTCAAGCAGGCCTGCCAAGCTAGACCCGGAGAAGTGTAAAAGTGCGCGGGATCTAATTCGTAATAATTTAAACAAATTTCACGGAAATTTTCGAAGACGTCCGCCAGAAGTAAAACGTCGGACATCACATACAAGTCGTGGTATTCGCCGATGCTCTGAATGTCAAATTTTTCCCAGACCATGTTGATAATCCGCGTCGGAGAGTGGTTCTTGAGTTAGACTGTTAAAGAATGCATCTTTGGGCGGCAATTCCTTTTCGTCGAAGACGTCGAAGGAAGTTATGTAATCATATGGATAGGTCCCCTTACGTAACAACAAGGGCAATAACTCTGCATCCACATGTTGAGCTAAGTGATGGAATTTGGAGGCACCCTCTCTCGCGAGGTTATCCACCAGCTTTTCTAAAGAACTGCTCATGAATTGGAATGAATCGATGAAATCCATGGTGCCCATGGAGAACGAGATGTAATGCTCGAGGTTGTTCGGTAAACATTTCAAAGGTTTATCCCTAATTTGACCAATGGCCTGCATGATGATGTGAGAGTCGTAATTCCGCAGCCCGTGAAAGACGACCGGGATTCTTTTTTTATATCTGTAATTGATATTACATTCCTTATGAGCAGCCGCGCGGAAACGACCGGTCGCGTGACAGTGATCGCGAACTCGGTCATCGCCGAGTTCTTTGTGACATATATGACACAGCCTCGCGCTGTTAAAGGCGCGCCAGTCGTCGCGCGTCATTTGGATGGGCTTGGGATTTTCATAGAAGGAATCTATTTCTTCCTGCTCTTTCAACATAAGTTCCACGAATTTTTGCACCGCATCTTCTCCACGGTACACCACCGGTGGTTTCGACGTGTCGTCCGTTAAACCGACGACTTTATAAGCAAAACCGGACGGTGCGTGATGGGCTCGTTTTTCGGTGTAGGATTTCTCGGGATCTGGTGCTGCGGAGTCATTTTTTTCTATTACGGATTCGAAGTCGCCATAAATGATATACGGTAGGGGACTTTCAACTGTTTGGCCACATCCGTGAATTGTAGCCATTTGTCGGCTGGCTTCGGCAGTTGGATTTTTTGTGGTCCGTGAATGGAACAATGCGGTAAATGATCTTTCAATAGGCATTCCCTCTTAAAACCGTGTAGGCAATACGGACAAAAGTGTCTTTTACCATCATGTCTATTTTGGTCGGACAGGAATCGATCCAGGTGTTTGATCCAGCAGTAATGGGATGTCTTTTCGTCGGTGATGAAAAGCAAATTTACGTGGGCATCACACCGCTCATTGGTGATGTGAATGGGGAAAATCTCATTATCCGCGTAGCCGAATAAATTGACCGATATTCGATTGAGCTTCTCGAATTTTGGGATGTCACTATGTTTCACGGGGAATTTTATGCCCGTAAAACATAAGTCGTGCTCGTAAGGTCTATAATGCGACACCTGGTGTGGATGCGCCTCAACTGAATGGAGTGCTGACAAAATAGACCATTTGAAACATTGGTTATCCTTTGCGTTGAACACGTTAACAATCGCGCGTTTCGCTACCAACTTTGATGGTAAGGGGAGGTAACTCGACCCGCGTAGCGGTTGATATTGCGCTATGTGAATACTTAACCACAAGATTTCGTCTAACCACCAATTGGATCCTTGGCGAGCATATTCCGCGGAAGAAGTATATATTTTTCGCCATGATTCGCTGATAGCATTCTCTATGTCCCCCTCTTTTAACGTTACATGGCATAATCCTCTAAAATGGGGTTGCGCCGTTCGCAGATCTTCACCCACACCTTTAGAAAATGAGCACTGAATAGAGATGTAGAATTTTATACCCCCTATAGATTTAAGGTCATTTTTCAACATAGAGTTCACGCGTTTGTGATATTGCTTAAATAATACGAGGGGGTCGGCTCTCACCGGCCCGATTGGACGAATCATGTGAACTCGGAGACCGCCTTCCAACGCCGTCTCATGGAAATCACATGGGCTGGGTTCACCGCTGGTCGATGGGGTTGGATCAATGGGCGTTTCGGGCTCTACCCTAGACATGGATGGTGTGGGGTTGTGCTGCTCATCGGGTGCCGTATTCGGGCCCGATCCACCCTGATTCATACCAGCATCGTCGGTGCGACTGCGCCCTTTAGACTTGTGTACGTTTAAATGTCTATTTAGTACGTCGCTTCTGGTGAATGATGATTGACATATCGGACAGTCGAACGAGGAGTTTAGATGAATGGCATTCATATGACGCTTCAAGTTCCACCTCCGCGTGAAAGTTTCTTCACAAATGCTGCAGCGAAGGGGTTCGTTAATCCGCCTCACTTTCTTTTCCCATGTATCAGCCGAAGGAGACGCTCTTTTACGAGTCTAAAAAAAAAAAAATGGAGTAGGTGATGGATTTTGATAAACTAGAAATCATTGGCGTTATTGTACGCGTGTGAATTTTGGGCGTATGAATGATTAGCGCGTCATAACATGAACATCAACAGTCGAACATTGAATAACACGGGACCAACTCTAGAACAGGACTGGTGTTCAGAGAATGTATATATATATATATTATTTTGCTATCGAGAACGAGTGTAAAAGTTAAAATAGTGAACAATGGCGATGTTTGGATGTGTATGGATGAGTTGTCTGATTAAGAATTCGCAAAAAAGCGAATTCGAGGCGATTCCACGCTCGAATCGAAATCCATGTCACCACGGACATCGGCAGCGCTTCTCGAGAAAGCTCGTGTACGGATATGCCGGGAAAACTTACCTTCTATCGCGGGGACAAACTGTTTGAGTTGATTTCCCAGTTTTCAACAACAGTCTCACCCTAAGAAGGTACCATTTTCGTACACGCAGTAACCGCCTCAGACGTCGTAATGCGCTTTTGTTAAATGAGTACGTAGTATGACCGATTTACTTTCCATAACATGGCAATAATTCTCTAAAATGGGGCGATTGTACATTATCGCCTTCTCCTTGGGTAATAAACATTTGTAGGATTTCATACTATCGGTCGACATAAGACCGTTTTTCAATACAGAGTTAACTTGTTCGTGGTATTGCATGAACAGGGGGTCCGCTTTAGCGTTAAAGCCTAATGTATGTAAGTGTGTAGTCTACACATATCGTATTTCGCTTTCACGAAATTAATGCACTCACCGTCGAAGGTCCCACATGCGCGTCGTTTCGAGGGCGATCGTCGGGGGCTCGTGATAGGTGGCTATCATCATTGTTCGAATCAGGCTCACAACTGTGTTGCCGGATTCGCTCCAATTCGTAGTCCCATAATTTTGTGAGACCGTCCACGAATTCGTCTTCGTCCCAGCTGAAATAGGTACAAATGGATGTCATACACTTTACGTTATCGAAGCAGCCTGGAGTAGAATAGTCATAAGATTCAAATCTTACTTATCCCCCTAAAATTCCTAATATGACTCGCTATAACGTCATATGACGTTGTCGTACAACGCACCTCTCACTCGGCTATCGAACGGCGTTAGTTTCATCCCCATAACCCTTCCCGTTCCCAAGATATTGAGATTTTTCCGAAATTTGTGCGATTCATCTTGTGACGTCACTATGACGTCACCATGGTGATCCAACGACGCGTCTCTCTCCTGGCTATCCAACGACGTAAGTTTCATCGCAGTAGCCCTTCCCGTTCCAGAGATATTGAGATTTTAATGAATTTAAAAAAAAAAAAAATTAAAAAAAAAAAAAAATTAAAAAAAATCGAAATTTTTTTTTGGTCGAAAACAAAATTTCCAGGCTCTACGAGCACATTCACGGATTCTGCCTATTTATCGAGTATATTTTATGTAGAGCAAGCATAGACGTCTCAACTCGGTGAACCAACCAGTCGTGCGACACGAAGTATGTATCAATCATCGCTCGCAACTGCCCTCGGGCTACTGACCTACTGCCTATATAGACTTTATTGTCCGAGTTATAAATGTGTGAGTTTACCAATTAGTTTGAGACATTGATCAAGGAGATTAGCCTTACCTTAAATGTTGTCCATTCTGGTCCATTTGTTATCAGATGTTTGCACACGAACCTTCTGAAAGAGAGAAAACCCGGTTATTGCTACCACGTCATCGACCTAGTATCATTCATAGCATCTCCCTACTATTCTAAGGACGATGGCCGGGTTAGTTGGTTTGTGTTTTATGCACTTCATTAATTGGGATAACACTATGTAGCATGGTCTTTCGCTATATTACGCCATTTCCCCTTCTGTTTTTTTTCAGCGGTGGAAACGAAGTCATCGTCCTCGACGATGGCAGAACTCAAGTCGATGAGGTATCGTCGACGTCGAATTTTGTCGGGGTAAGACTTTTTAAAATTTATTTCATTATCACCTATATTCCTTTTTTCTTTTTTTTTTCGTGTTGTTTCCCCAGTATTTCTCAGCTTAAGAAAGTGTAATATCTATCTACCAGTGTCTAATGGAGTTCGGCTGGATTATGAATGATGGACTTGTAATACACTTTGTCATCCTAAAAAAGTGAGAGTTTGACTTCTAGTTTGCATGTATTTTTTCACTATTACAGTTTAGAGCACTGAACGAGTAAGTACGACAAAATTATTTTCTAGAAATGTAGTGTAATATAATAGTAAAAGATTTTACTTACAGCATGCTACTTTATATGCATATACTGGAATACTCAATTCATATGAATTTTTTTATAGTACATAACATTTATATATATATACCATACTCACATATATATAGGCTTAGACACTCGGTAAACCGGTTAGACACTAATTACACGTATTGTAGCGATATATGGTTTTCTTATAATACCATTTATTCATAGTTTACCGTACATGACTTGATTGAAGCTTGTAGAATAATAAAATGTCCTTTTGATACGATGTGACAGTTAATCGCTGTATTTTCTTTTCCCCGTTATTTATTATAGTCCTACACCCAGATGGAGGAACGCGTCTCTAAGACGCGACCTTAGCCTTTGGCGTCAAGAACTGTGAGTATATTTCATTAACACACATTTTTTTTTCCTTGCTTCTGATTGATGGCTTTTTCGAGAAAAATTGGATGTGATTATACGATAAAAAATGTGAATTTTGTGAAATATATGAACATACATAGGTTAATTTGTTCTCTTTAAATAGTGAACGAGTCCAACAGCTGGATGACCCGGCTGAACGTAGAAGAATAGTGTGAGTATTATCTGATGATGAGCTAATTTAAAAAATTGATCTCGATTAAAACGCCAACGGTGAAGTTTCCCCGAGTAAATGACAGTAGAGCCATTGTCATATTCATGTATAATGATTTTAATGTTATATATTCCTCTGAACGTGAAAATATTTTATTCTATACGCTTTATATATTAAAAAAAAGTCCGGACGACAGATCAGTCATTCATAGTGCGAGGGTTGTCATAGAAAATCTGGTTTTTTTTCTCTTGCAGAAGCGGAGTCATCCAGCAGATGGGTGAACGAGAACGAACGTTGTAAATGTAAGTCATTTTTCACTCGTATCCGATGTAGTGACATATCATTATGTAGTCCGGTGTCTGATGTTCACCGCACGATGATTTATTGCGTATTTTTTGTGGTAGAGATTATGGTGTAAGCAGAGATAACAAACTGAGTCATTGAGGAGTATGTGCTGTGTGTCAACGGGCTACCCATTATAGTAAAATGTCCGCGGCCATTAGCAGTCGTGCGAGACAGTTTGACGTTTTGCACACCTCGTAGAGTCATATATTTAGTATGGCGAACCATCCATTCTCCGGTATGTTGAACATTGAACCATATTAATAACACGGCAAATTCGTGGTTCCCGAGATAATTGTATATATCGGTAATTGTCGCGTAAACACCGCGCGGATTATCAACTTGAAATAAATAATGAATGGCGTTCTGATCTGACATTTTCGATTAGTATGATAAAAATTAATAACTCACCAACTTTCTCGTGGTCGCTCAACCCTTCTTGTTTTGACCGGGCCAGCTGCGAACCTGTGGTAATATTCGTAAAACTATTCCCCTCCAAGAACATTCGTTGACGCGGATCCTCAAGCTCTGGACTGAATTCTAGAGTTTGGGAGCGCTCCGCCGTTTTATATACTTAGGAATACCCCCCTCCCCCTTTTATGAGATACTGACACCCTGAATACTTTAAAATGATTGATGTATGGCCCATGGAGGTGTCGTATTTTAAATGTGTGAGCGCGTTTCACCGCTTCACTATAGACACACGGAGAAAAATATGTGGGCGGTGAAAAATGTTAACCGCCGAGGACACGAAACAAAAAGTCCCATTCCTCCATAATTAGATGTCTATTCGAGGGAAGCACGAAACAACGAAAGCAGAAAAGCTGGGCTTGGCACGAATTCGTGATTTTTTTTTCACCTAAAACACTGTTTAATTAACGGATGCAACTTCAAGACTGTAACACACGGCGGTCTCTTTAGCACCGCAAATTAGGACAGATCGCGGTGGTGACCCGCATTTGATGTTCCCTATGATGGATGGAGCGTCAGACTATAACACCGCCAGCGGGTATAGACGCGGGCCGATGAATCGGCGTCGTCATAGACATACGGAGAGAACTACGTGGGCGGTGAAAAATGATAACCGCCGAGGACACGAAACAAAAAGTCCCATTCCTCCATAATTAGATGCCTATTCGAGGTGAGCACGAAACAACGAAAGCAGAAAAACTGGGCTTGGCACGAATTCGTGATATTTTTTTTTTCACCTAAAACACTGTTTAATTAACGGATACATCTGCGTAGGCAACCGTCTTCAATGATCTTTTTTTTTCCTATGTCAATCCTATCAACGAATTAATGGATGGAAAAATCCCAATCCCATTGATCAAGTACACGATTTTTAAAGATAAAAACTGTGAAGACCATGCCATTGACGTATATACGAGTAGAAAAATAACAGATGAAACAGCATTTGATGGATATATATCTTCTTTATCCAAGAACAACATGATTAATGATCATATAAGTCGGTACACACACACATATATATATACGCTGTCACCGCATTAGATACAGTACTGAATATTGTTCCATGTCCAAAATGAATGTTTTTGTTGGGGGTGTCCATTTAAATATATAGGACCGGCTTCATTAATGGATATATCGATACATTTATACACGGACGTTGACGCCGCGTCACATTCTGAATGAACACATTGTTTCGCGTCTTTTTTCACATTACCAAGTTCCACACGTTTCACCGCGTTACTGACGTTCTTTCCATACGTATCATGTTTCACGTCTATTACCAAGTTGGGTTGAAAGTATAGGGTGACGAGGGAAAGGAGACATTGTATGCGACACTAGTACGTGCTTCAGTTATATATATATATATATATGCGTGGGTGGCAGACTCCCCCCATCGCATACCTCCATAAATAATGTTTCAAGTCTGCATGAGTGTTCATCGTTGTTATTTTTCCATATTAAGTAGTTCGATCGACTTCGTGCGGGCTAAAAGTCGATGGTAGGTTACGTATGTGGCAGGTATTCCACAATCGCCGATGTTTAATGTTGACCGAGCGCATTAACACTATTAATGGCGAATCACCAGCAATCCTGATGATACTAATTCACTCACTCATCCTTTGTTTAACGGTTTCGTATAAGGCATTCTTCCAGGTCTCCGTCTTGATGTTTTCTCTGTAGTCGGGGCAGTGGAAATTTGACCGCTGTATTGGGTGGGTCGGTAGTTCCCGTTCTACGTCTACTAGTCTCGTAAATTCGCTCAGTACGTCGACCTCGTCTACGATGTTGTACGCATCTTCGAACAGAGCTTCCACTTTCTCGACTGCCGGTATCATCACGCATGGGTGCTGCCTTTGAGATGGGTGGTCTATTTTACACCCATTGCACCGTTCACGATTGAGTTCTATGATCTTCAATATAACGACAGTCGCATATGCGTCGTCGAACGTTCGTTCCAAAAAGATGTCCGTCTCACACTTACTCGAGGAAAGGGGGTGGACAGAGTCCGGTTCTTCCAGGTTGTCGGAGGTCGCATCGATTTGGAATGATGACATCATTTCCTTTATGGCAGTATCGACAGATGTCATCTGGGCTTTCAGGGCCATCCATAGCCTCTCGTCCAGCATTATCCCCCGCCTTGTGGGATATCTGTCGTTACCATTCTTTGGCCAAATCCGCAGATGTATGCCCGGTCTTGACCGATAGACGTTCAGAGTGAGATGAAGATCACCGTCGAGTTGTATGGGCTTTCTCGTTTCCCCCTTTTCACATAACAATCTGTCCATCTCGTCTACGCTGGTCTTCAGAGTCTCCCAGGCCTTTACTGTCAGAATGGCACATCTCTGCGGATTGTTTCGAGTAGATTCGGCATAGTCCATAATAGAGATAAACGCCGCGTTGTTCTCGCCGTATACTTTCAACCCCACTTGGTAATAAAGATGAAACATGGCTGGTTGTAGGCTTCGGATGGTTCTCGAAAGTGAGCGGAGAAATATAAACTTTCTGCCCATTTATACCATTATCCCCGCCCACGTGTCTGCTGTAATGAGGTGTTTTTCATAGAAGAGTTCTGCCCAATCACGTTCCATATTCCAACAAAGTGGACACCGCAATGTTCCCGCAGTCTTGCGAACACCGCAAATGGGGTCATCTAAGACCTTGACAAAACACCCTAACGCTAAATGCGCATTAACGAGGGCTATGCGAAAATGAATAGCTCCTTTGTTCACGTTTATTTCTCATTTTTTTTTCATTAATATTTTCTCTATCGCAAATATTTCAAGTTTGTATCCACAGGTGCACACGTCCTTCTGACACGGACGTTTTGGACATTTCATGAAATGTCGGTCCCAAAATGTTTGTTTTAATTTAACCCCGCACCAATTACAATCGAAATAACGTTTTCCCAACATTCTGTAGACATCATGTCTTGCTATCATCTGACAGCGCAAACACCTGTCCATTTCGGTGAACGTTATGGTCCATGAGGGAGAGTTTCCCGGCTTTTTATATGGGGAAACCCTCTACTGACTGTAACGCACTCTTTAGCACCGCAAATTAGGACGAGCCTCGGTGGTGTTCCGCAATTGATGTTCACTATGATGAATGGGGCGTCAGATTACAACACTGCCTCCGGGTATAGACGCGGGCCGGTGAATTGTGCCCGCGGGCGTTACACGCGTTAGTCACGCATCGACGAACGGCGCCCGCGGCGACACCGGGCCGACACCGCACCAACGCGGCGGAGTAATAGCACCGCGAATTCTGTGGCTTTGAACTGTCCCTCTCTCACGCCCGCACCGCACCAAGATGGCGGCGTTTCTCTAGTATTTAAGTAATAGCTCCGCGAATTCGGTGGCTTTCAACTGTCCCTCTCTTACTACTCGTGTAACTCCTCAGTGTGCATAGAAGCTAATTAACTTGTGCTCAAATTCCGAGAATTTCTACATTGTTGTGAACGCCAATCAGGTTGTCCGGAAAAAAACACATGAATGAAATGAGGATCGAGCTCGGTTCGTGTGCCATCATTTATGACCCTTTGACCAGCTTTATCTTTACTGAGAGAGGGTTATCTCCAGACCCTTTGACCAGCTTTATCTTTACTGAGAGAGAGTTATCTCCAGACCCCTTGACCAGCTTTATCTTTATTGAGAGAGAGTTATCTCCAGACCCTTTGACCAGCTTTATCTTTACTGAGAGAGAGTTATCTCCAGACCCTTTGACCAGCTTTATCTTTACTGAGAGAGAGTTATCTCCAGACCCTTTGACAAGCTTTATCTTTACTGAGAGAGAGTTATCTCCAGACCCTTTGACAAGCTTTATCTTTACTGAGAGAGAGTTATCTCCAGACCCTTTGACCAGCTTTATCTTTACTGAGAGAGAGTTATCTCCAGACCGTTTGACCAGCTTTATCTTTACTGAGAGAGAGTTGTCTCCAGACCCTTCGACAAGCTTTATCTTTACTGAGAGAGAGTTATCTCCAAATAAATGAAATAATACAAGCCTTCAAGTGCCTCCTATATTTCCTGTATTTCCTATATTTTCCTACATTTTTGAGTCATTCCTATATTTTCCTAAAAACCTCCTATATTTCCTATATTTTGACTTTTTCTCATGAAAACTTTCATCAATGCTCTGTAATGAGTCAAACTGACACGCGGAAATACATTTCAGAAATTTTGTTTCGCCTCGATTCGCTCGGCAAATGAGAAAACATTCCAATCTCTCCATGCTGAATCAAACAACAGAACCGGTAACCTAAAAGACAACCACTATGACCGCATTAAGTGAAAGTAATTTGATTCAACACCAGAAAACTAACAAGTTTGGAACATACAATGTTGTACAAACCTGTCTTATCCGCCTTTATTTCCTATATTTTATTCAGAAAATTCCTATATTTCTCCTATATTTTTGCAAATTTTCTCCTATATTTTCTCCTATATTTTCACTGTGAGCCACTTGAAGGCCTGATAATATTTATTCACTTCCTGATGACCAATCCCGTTAATATATCTGTGTGTTGTAGATGAAGAAATGGGTGAAGGTGTGGCTGAAGCAAAAACAGAAGGAGTCGTCTCCTATAACATATCCTCTGATGTTCATTACACCAACTCCAAAATCACCAGGTAAACAGTCTATTTGACCCTCAACAAAGCTCTTGGTGTTTTGGCTCCTGAAGGGTGTTTTCCCCAGTCATTCCCTTGAAAATATAGCAAAAGTTTTATACATCTATTTTGACCTTTCCATTAAATCAGGGGTTTGCTGTGGTCTTTGTGGAAACCCTAGCTGGTTGCGATAGGCACGAATACTTGTTAAAGGTGAAATGCAAAGGTTTTCATATTTTCTTTTTTGTATGTTTCATGAGATAGTTAATGATGGAAATATATAAGCTCTCATTTGATATTATTTGAAGTATTTTGTCTCCTAGAAGCTTTAAAAAAGTGCCACGAAGTTGGTATTTGAAGCCCGGCTGAATTCGAAAATCAAATCTGCATTGCTTATCTGCCCTTGTTCGATACAAGTTTGTGACATCGCACCAGACCATTGTGCCGGTCATCAATACTTGTACGTTCAATCTTTGGGCGGCAGGCCTGACGTGATGTCACAATCAGGGAAAGATAAGCAGTGATGGTACAAATCTGAATTCAGCTGGGCTTGAGATTCCAACTTTTCGAAAGATTCTAGCAGACAAAATAATTTAAATTATACCAAACGAAGTGAATAGATCGGTAGTTCTACCATCATTCAAAACATGTAAAATCAATTTTGAGCACGTTATCAACGTCCATCATGGCAAAATCCAAAATTCTGCCATGTAATATGAACTAGTTCTGAAAGAATCTAAATTCGTATATATCTGTCCTGTTTATTTAATGCGTAAGTTAAGCATATTTCTTACTGATTACAGCCTGGTCTTTATCAAGAGAGGGGACGTGACTCCGGGAACTTTCTGCCGGTCGTTAAAATACAAGATGACGAACAAAATATACACGCTGTACGACCCGGATAGCCATAAACTGATTACAAGAGGGCCGTACAAGAGCGCCGACCGAATGGAGGAAATAAAGTAAGCACAACGAGGCTCATACGCAACATAAATGGGCGACGATGACAGTTCGATGACAATTCCCAAACACGCGTCGGTCAGCTACTTGGAATACGAACCATTAGTTGAAAGGGAAAGCAAAAAGCGATTGATCATAAAACCATTCTCGAGACAATCCCCTGATAATGTATACAAGATCATCTTCGACAAGGTTCAACCTTTAAGTGTACTGTGCCATGCGCTGTCGAACAATGGATTGAGCATTGTAGGAACTCGGGGCTGCACAAATTACGCGAACTATGGGTTTGGTTCGCGCAGAGGTTACGCAATTTTCATTTTGTGTAACCCATTTTCAGTTCACTTGAATTACAGATATTAACCTGTATACAATAGTGATGGGTTATGCAAATCAAAGAAGGGTTACCCAAAAATTCTTAGCGTAACCCATGTTTGGGTTAAGCAGAATTTTCAATTTGTGCAGCCCTGAAACTTACATGTTGAAAATTTTACTGCATTTGATTTTGTGAGCAGTATTCGATATCGAGGAATCGACGTTCGCGACCATTATCTATCTCCCCGATATGAAGGAAATTGTCTGGATCGATTTCTACGAAAGGAGAACGCGGCCCAAATCGGGACAAAATATACCAGCTGTGGTCGCTCTCATCGACAAACCCAGCCCAGCCGAACTGTACACCTCCTCAGATATGATGCATTCACTAACCAAAGTGGTTACGTCTATTACAAGATCCACAAATGAGAGGAAAGTAGCTGGCTATTTCATTGACGCCTAAGACAAATTGGACTAACCGTGTTTATAATTTTTACATATACATTTGTGTACAAAGAGCATTAATAAATATCTCTTTCATGACTCGTTTGTTCATGGTTTGTTTCTCTCCCCTCACTCCAATTTATTACTCGTATATGGCAGGATTCTGCGGCTCTCGATAAATATATATATAGATTTTCTGAGTATTTTCTGCCGCGCTAGCGTTATCTAATTTCGCATAAGCCGGTACTAGGGGCCGTAAACAGCTGCAATAAGAGCGCGACTACTTCTGAGAACCCACCATATATGGTAATTCCCCTAATAATTCAATCACGGGAAGTTCACTTTTTAACTCTGTTATTCAAACGCAGAGAAGAAAGTAACATTCGCATTCTTCATTCGAATTGAAGAAAAGTCATATGATGACAAAATGTGACACTTTGTAGTTGGTGCCATCAAGAATATGTAAGACATTTTTTACTACACTTCCGGTGATCGAATTATTAGGGGATACCGTACTCAGTCGGGTCCGAATGTTCGGTGTTGGCGCATGCTTTCCTGTAGAGACTATATGGTTAGTCGCCAGATATCGTCCATTTTTCCCGAGCCTAGTTGTTGTTATTGTTCCGGACGTTCGTCGCTTTCTAGTGTCAGTAACATTCGAGGTGCAGGCTGTGCAAGTAACTGATTTACAGTGCAGTGACACCTCCTGACTACATATAGACCGGTCTCTTTTTCTGACCAGGTGTCTGAGAAATTTATATAGCGGTCTCTAATTGACAGTGTTTACTATTAACTTTCCCAGAAGTCGCCGCTGGCGAGTCAGTTCCTATTGCCCTAGACACCGGATCAGCCCAGCGAGTGTGAAAGTTTTCCCATTTTGCATTAGAATATCTGAAGTCTCGGAGTAAATTCTACAACTCCTATAATTTTTGTTGAAAATATTTAAAGAAAAGAGAAATTACCACCACTTTAACTTTATCTACATAATAACGATGAGTTTTCGAGTATCTCCGATAAATCAGTATTGATGCTAATGGATCAACTTTCTGGACTATTCTGAGTGATAACGACTCACAGCTCATGTTTTTTTTTTTTTAATAACTCAGTGAGTTTTTCGAGTAGATCTCCGATAAATCAGTATCCCATTCAACGGTATTGATAATAGATCGCATCCAAACTGGATTAACTCTGTTTTTCTCGACTAGACTGAAGAAGTATCGGTTCAGTGTATCTTCGTTCACGGATTTCAAAGCTTCTCGTATCATTTCGCTTTTACGTCGTGGATTCAGACGACATACATGGAGTAATAAGGCGATAGCATACGACTGCAAAAGCAGATCTCGCCAACGGTAGGATTCGTGCATTCCTCGCAAACGAGTTTTCTGATCAATCGTTTGAAATCAGGCTGTTCAATACGAGGCAGATTAGTCGCATGTAAAGCTTGTTCTAGATACAATTCAGTATGCGATAAAAAGATGTTTGTGAGTTTCCGACCATAGTTTACCTAATCGGAATAAAACGAGTAAGAGATGTTGTGCGTACGTTTCAACAACGATTATACGTTGTTGCATCCGTTTTCGATTTGGCATACCGATGACAATAAGAAGAAGACAGAAATTATAAGATATAATATATTCTCCAACAGTTTCTAAAATTTACAATAGAAGTAGAAATAATTTTGAGCCGTTTCGTAGAGGTACTGTTTCATAGGGCGGCAAGGGACCCGGTGGCTCCAATATCGAGTTTCATAGGGCGGCAAGGAACGTTTCTTCCCGGTGGCTCCGATATAATCTATCAAAACCGAAAAGAAAGAAAAAAAAGCTAAAATTAAATATGGTCTGGTACAAATCTGTACGTATTTCGTATTCTCCTTTACTCGTATTCTCTGTGTCTTCTAGGGCTTCCGCATTCTTCTCTTGAGCACCGATGGATTCGTCAATAACTAAAGTATCGTCAGGTAGGCCTATCTCTCCGTCTACCAGATTTTCTTTCACTTTTTAGCCCACCATCGTGTCCGTCGTCCGTCCGTCCGTCGTCAGTCCATCCGTAAACAATTCTTGTTATCGCGATTTCTCAGGAACTGCTGGATGGATCTTTCTCAAATTTGGTACACAGGTTTCCCTTGGGGTCTAGTTGTGCAAGATACCTTTTCTGGTCCGATTCGGAAATCCAATATGGCCACAAGTCGGCCATCTTGGATTTCCCCATGAAACTTTATCGCGATTTCTCAGGAACTACTGCATGGATCTTTCTCAAATTTGGTACACAGGTTCCCCTTGGGGTCTAATTGTGCAAGATACATTTTTCGGTCCGATTCGAAAATCCAATATGGCCACCAGTCGGCCATCTTAGATTTTCCCATGAAACTTTGTTATCGTGATTTCTCAGGAACTACTCCATGGATCTTTCTCAAATTTGGTACACAGGTTCCCCTTGTGGTCTAGTTGTGCAAGATACCTTTTCTGGTCTGATTCAAAAATCCAATATGGCTACAAGGCGGCCATCTTGGATTTCCCCATGAAACTTATCGTCATTTCTCAGGAAGTACTGCATGGATCTTTCTCAAATTTGGTACACAGGTTGCCCTTAGTGTCTAGTTGTGCAAGATGCCTTTTTGGGTCCGATTTGAAAATCCAATATGGCCACCCGGCGGCCATCTTAGATTTCCCCATGAAACTTTTTTATCGTGATTTCTCAGGAAGTACTGCATGGATCTTTCTCAAATTTGGTACACAGGTTCCAGTTGTGCAAGATACCTTTTCTGGTCTGATTCAAAAATCCAATATGGCCACAATGCGGCCATTTTGGATTTTCTCATGAATCTTTATCGCGATTTCTCAGGAACTACTGCATGGATCTTTCTCAAATTTGGTACACGGGTTCCCCTTGGGGTCTAGTTGCGCAAGATACCTTTTCTGGTCCGATTCGAAAATCCAATATGGCCACCAAGCAGCCATCTTGGATTTCCTCATGAAACTTTGTTATTGCGATTTCTCAGGAACTACTGCAAGGATCTTTCTCAAATTTGGTACACAGGTTCCCCTTGGTGTCTAGTTATGCAAGATGCCTTTTCTGGTCCGATTTGAAAATCCAATATGGCCACCTTGAATTTTCCCTTGAAACGTTGTTATCGTGAATTCTCAGGAACTAGTTCATGGATCTTTCTGAAATTCGGTACACAGGTCCCACATGGGGCCTAGTTGTGCAAGATACCTTTTTTGGTGCGATTCGAGAATCCAAGTTAAGCTTCAAATTAATACGATATTCCCGAGTTGTGACATTGCATCACAAGAGTCGGTGGATCAAACGGTGGGGCATATTCTATATATTGACTGAGAGAATATCCATGCCTTCACCTTCTATATCAAGGAGTTCAAATGATTCCAAATTAAAATGTATTTCTTCAGATTTTAAATCAGTTTACTTCATACCGTTTCGTCTGCCGACGGGTCGACTACATGAAGGGACATTACTCTTGTGACACAACGTCACAACTCGACAACAGTACATTACTGTGTGTTTCAATCCAAGGGAGATAATCAGGATTCAGACACTTTCAAAGTTTCAACATTACTGCACAGACCGGATCCCTTCAGTATTAAGTTTTGTACCATCTTACGAGCATGGTATCTTAAAAGAGATATCTCGAACTAGCCCAGTAAGCAGAACAGAATTAGTATTCGTTCCTAATTACAAAATCTTAAAAAAGTGTCAACGAGATTTGTCTTCGCTTCCAGTACCCAATGATGACACGTGCAAAAAAAAAAAAAATACTACAAAACGAAGATGGAAGATCCGCCGGACATTCAGTTTCAGACTAACTTTGCTCGTTTGCTACCTAAGTCTTAAACCTGCTTTAATTAATGCCTTTAATCCCTTATTAATTGCACAATCAAACGTAGAAAACGGAAGTTTAAAAGAAAAAGTTAACTCCCCTAGGAGAGAGTTGTCCGCCCCTAGGAGAGCTCTTCACTCAATTCCAGCGTGGTCACTATAAAGGCGACTGTAGCCCTATTCTCATCCTCTTTCTCTTGTTTGCTCGAGCAGTGCACATCTAGGGAAGTATTCAGAGGCAATCTTACAACATTGGTTGTTGTTGTCTCGCTGGTGTAATATCCTTGATCAAGTCTTGTTTTTGTTATTCATTCGGAACTTACTTACTGTATTATTATGTCTGAAGTTCCGACTGGTATTCCTTGTCGTACGTGCGGGAAAAATTTATCCCCTTTAGACGCTCATACGGCTTGTTTGTCTTGTAAACATTTATGTTACCTGGCGTCCACGTGCGCGGAATGGGTATTATGGAATCCGGCGGCCTGGAAGAATTATGCCCAGGCCCGTCGGGTTTTTCTGTTACATGCTTGTGATGACCCGTCTTTGTCGGAGATCGACAGACGGGTCTTAGAAATTTTCTTTGGTCAATGATATGAAGTGTATTGAAGTTCTTGACCGAGCTGGTCAAGACCCAGAGTCTCCCGTGTCAGTTTCTATACCACCAAGCGGTACCGTCCTACACGATGATAATTCCAGGTTGCTAGACAGTTTGACCCGGTTCGGAGTTTCATTGTCTAGGGTCGATCCAAATCCAGTTCCTTTGTTACGCTTAACAAAGGCCAGGTCGGTCAAGCCTGGCCAGTCTATTGTTCCCGTCGAACAAAAGGAACCTTCACCCCAGGTTATTTCACCTTTACCTATCGGTTCACCACATGTATCTTCTTGAAGGAAGAAAACAAATAAACGGTTAAATCTACATAGTTTATTTAATTCCGTTCCCGATCTATTTGTTGGGGCGAATGTTGGACTTCTTTGAGTCGGACGTATTTGGTATTTTCCGACGTACGTCGCTAAATATTGGTTTTTGGCGGAGATTTTAAATTCTCTTGAAATGATCGTCTGACGATGTTATTCTAGAAGTCCTTATGAAATTCTCATGTGTAACTAATGACACAGCTCCCCGGGAAATATGTCGCAAACTTTGTGTTGCGACCCGGTGTGTTTATTGTGGGCTTTTATTGGCTCCCAACATTCCGCGGTCGGTATGTGAGCCTATTGTGTTGTACTCTGAACGAACAGGTTTTTGTTTCGTCATGATTTTATCCATTAAATTGTTGTATAAATCCTTACCAAGAGTGTGAGTACGACCCTGGTTTGACGCGGGAGGTTCATTTTTCCCCTGCCGGGGAAATACGATTCTTTATAAGCCGTCCGTCATTGTTCCATGTGGTTATTGTTGTTTCGGACTTTGGTAGTTCGTTACTTTCATGCATTCAATTCTTTGGTCCTGCCAAGAAGGTAATCTCTTGTTTTATCAACTATTATTGTGTAATTTTGATATCCTGTCTTCAAGAGAGAACTTATGGGGTTTTATTCTACCTCTCATGTTTATGTGTTTGTTGTTTTTGTGTACGTAACCACAACTCAACTCTTTATAAACGATGCTATAATAATAACGTAATGGATATTACGGGACTTCAATGCTACGACTGTTTGTTGTATTTTATTGAGCGTCTTTGCTGATCTCTTTGTGATTAGGGTGCGATCTACAAGGGGATCTCGTGTTGGTTATCGTGAGTATATAATCCGATTACCCACTGTTTATTATGAAACTGTATTATGCCTTGGTATACAAATTTGTTTTATACATGTGATTTGTTTGTTTCTCACCAAACTGGTTCCATCTGTATACTGTATTTTGCGTATAATTCAGATGGAGTTATGCACTAATTTTAATTTCTTCACTATGAGAAAATTTTAAAATTACTAGCGTGGTGGGATTGTTTGTTGACCGGCCAAGGATACAAGCCTATTGACACGTAAGTCGTGAAGTCTTCTATGCTTTCTTTCTACCAAGTATCTGGGACGAGTATATTCGTCCCAGCATGTGTATTACCGGTACAGTTTACTAGAGCATCAAACTGCTTTTTAGTATTGTTCTTGCTGTTGTTCCTCTTCTCGACAATTTGTTCGTGTTAGGTCATTTCAATTTGTAAATTTTGAATAACCTCACTTTCCTGCCGGCGAGAGACTTTAAATGTTTTTCCTCTCTTTGTTCTCAGCGCCGTCTTCTGCACTCATGGAAGACGATTGTGGACTGAGAGTGGTGTGACTTGGCGATCACTAGGCCCGGACCAGTTCGGCCTCACCCGGTCTTAGGAACAGCCAAGATAAATAAGCCTTACCAAGTAGACCGTATATCCCGGGTGGTTGAGGTTCTCTCTTGGTATAGACGGCTTCCCGAGTAGACCAATAATCTGTACGCTGAGGTACTCTCTCGGGGGGAAACTAATAATTTCCACACCACAAGCACAGCTACATGGCTGTGAACAATCTAAGATAAGTACATCAGTATCTTATTCACATGTTTAACCTTTTTATGTTGATGACCAAGGTTTCATTTGTTGATTATAGATTGTTTCAAAAAAAAGTTGATTTCCTGGAAAAACTTCCTTGATCTGGATGTCGGTTGTGTCACTATTTGGTTATTAATAGTAACATTGTTGTAAATGTTTTAATATCCTCTCCATATGAAACTCCGGACGGAATTTCATATACAGGAGACAGATTACATCGGGAGAGGTCATAATGTAACCATGTTCACCGACACGTTACTCATGTTCACTGACACAAAGATCCATTAATCTCATTTATCTCATTGAGCTTACATTTGGTGATTAACGCTACAGACATTTAATATGTTCATCTCTTTAAAGAGAAGGAAATTTATTACAATCGACTATGGGGTTACTGTTTGCAACGCCGTTCTGTTACGTCGTGTACTTTTATAAGTTTGTATTCTGCTCCATTATGAGCATGTATATTCATTAAGTTATTGTGAATGGGAAATCTCTACGTTGTTTATCATACACAACGTTTTTCACGCTTTTTTCACATTACGCTTTACACCGTTATGTGTCTCTCCTACACCTGTGCGTCGTCCTATTTCATCGGTTAGACGTTTCCAGTACGCCATAACGCCGTTGTTACGTCATTTCTTCATCTGCTAGATGCATATTTTATGTCCATTCATCGGCACTTCCTTTGATTCTCCATCGTCGGCGGAGGGGAAGTCCGTTCGTTTGGCGTCAATCTTCCACTGGTATCAATTCCCCTCGGGTTTTTCACATTGTCATTTACTTAGCTTCGTCGTTATTCTACGAAGAGAATTCTGTTCAGACCTTGTTGTTTCCAGTCTGGAGTTCAGAATATCAAAATTTGTATTCGAATCAACAGTATTTGGTCTAATTCTGTTATATGGTATAGGTCTTTGGATTATGGACGTGGATTTTCTCTGAGGACGACGGCGGGATTGTGAATGGCTGACTAGTCATCTTTAATTGAATTCAGCAGTGTTAACACAGATTCATGTTGATTTTACACACAAACGTTATGTTGAAATCCATTTACCTTAGGATTGTGCTTAAGCGACACAACGTTTTTTGTGGTGTACTTGGGAGACAGTTTTTCCGACTTTCTCCTTTAAGTACCTTATTTCTGTATAGACCGTTACACCAATGATTAGACTTTGACATTATGGTTCTGTCATTCATCCTTAGGGTTGTTGGTTATATGTGGGACCTTACTCACTGAGTTCGTTGTTCGGGTTCGGTCTCTACAGCGGATTATTTGTCCTGGTGCCGAGGTCGTGATACCATTCCCGACTCTATTTCCCTCGTAACTGACTTCCTCCTTCAACTTCACCGGGATAGGAAGTCTCAGTTGAGCACCAGGGGAGGCTATCGTTCTGCTCTGGCTTGGGGTTACGTTTTACTTACCAACATTAGCCTTATTGATAATATCTCTGAGCTGATTCGCGCCTTAGCATTACAGTCGCGTTGTACTCGCCAACTGTTACCGGAATGGGATATCGGGTGGCGGTGTTTCTTTGGCGTCCAGAGTGTCTGAACTTCATGTTCTTGAAAGATCTTCTATTTCCTGGAGGACGATCTTCGGTTTTGTCCTGTTCAAACCATCCGCCACTATCTTACTCGTTCCGGTTCCGTTCACGGTTCTCGGCTACGGTTATCATGTCCCTTTCCCTGTCAGCAAGGCTTCATATTTAAATAAGCCGTGTAGTTGTTTAAGACCATAAATTAGTCTTTCCAATGGGCAGAAGGTAGATATTCCATTGACGCCCCCACTACTGTTTTTTGCTTCTTCTATGTGGCCATCACTACACATGGCCTTTATGGAAGAACTTGTCCCTTCATGACATTATCCAGTCTTGTGTCTGGACAGCAAACTCCACGTTCACAAATTTCTATCTGTATGATATGTCAGTGCAGTCAGATAGTATGGCCACGCTTGGGCCACTAAAGGCTGCCCAGCACGTGGTTAGTTTCTTTCAAGAAAAGAGGAGGGGGCGAAATTTGTCACCATTGCAGCAAGGCGGCCATCTTGCTTTTCATCATGATCGTCTTGAAGGAAGGAATAAGTCTGATAGACGACCATGGACTCTCTAATCATCAATCTAAAATGTCTGACGCTTGAGAGTTTTAGCTTTTCCTTAAACTACGGTTTTACTTGTGTCTTTCAGCTTGAACTGACTACCTTCTGGATGATCTCAGCTGTGTTTCCTACGCTCAACTCACAAGACAAGTTGGACGTAAGTCGTTGGTGGACTGAGTATGACGTGGCTTGGCGCCCTCTAAGACCAAGAAGACCTAACAACCCGAGTGGGAGAGGATTCTGATTTCTTGGTAGAGTTTGACATATCGCACCACGAGCACAGCTACATGGATGGAGGCACTCAAGAATAAGTATATTTGTATCATATTCATGATTTGCCCTTTTCGATTTCTAACCAGGGTTTTTCTTGTTGCTTGTCTCAAGTTATTCCCTTATCTGTGTCATCCCAGCTACTTGGGTAGACACTCAGAAGATAGGTTAGATTAGTATCTTCCATTACTACTCCATTGTTACCCTCTGCGTTACCGGCCAGGTTTCTTTTGTTGAGATTTATGAAAGAGCCTGCCCCTCCTTGACATTGTCCAGTCTTGGGTCTGGACGGCGAACTCCACGTTCTCCTTTTTTCTGTCTGAGAGATGTCAGTCCAGTCAGATAGGATGACCACGCTTGGGCCGTTCATGGCTGCCCAGCACGTGGTCAACTAAAATTCCAAAAAAGGGGAGGGGGGCGGCAGTATGAATCATCACAGCAAATCTGCAAATTGCTGTATCATCTCATCTCATTCATACTATTGGTCCACAATTGATTGATCTCATATGGAAGGAGGAAATAAGTCAGATGGACGACCTTGGATCCTCTAAAGAGATGTCAGACACTGTATCATCACCCTAACATGTATGTATCCATGGTGAGTGTGATCTTTACCTTAACTGCGGTTTTTGATTGTGTCCTTCAGGTTGAATCTGACGTCCTTCTCAATGATCTCAGCGCCGTCTTCTGCACTCAGCTCCCTAGAATGCTGGTTGGATGGAAGACGATTGTGGACTGAGAGTGGTGTGACTTGGCGATCACTAGGCCCGGACCAGATTCTGCCTCACCCGGTCTTAGGAACAGCCAAGATAAATAAGCCTTACCAAGTAGACTGTATATCCCGGGTGGTTGAGGTTCTCTCTTGGTATAGACGGCTTCCCGAGTAGACCAATACTCTATGTTGAGGTACTCTCTCGGGGGGAAACTAATAATTTCCACACCACAAACACAGCTACATGGCTGTGAACAATCAAAGATAAGTACATCAGTATCTTATTCACATGTTTAACCTTTTATGTTGATGACCAAGGTTTCATTTGTTGATTATGGATTGTTCATGCTATGCCCATGTTTCTGTGTCATTCCAGCGGTCACTTAGCCTACTTTGATATACTACAAGACCGAGGTTCCCACCTCCGTATGTTGGTACTAAGGCATTAATTAAAGCAGGTATAAGACTTAGGTAGCAAACATCAAACATTTATAAACAATGTTTCTGTTTGTAACTAAGTCAAACCTGCTTTAATTTAATGTGCCCACCCTTCCGTCCCCTCGTACCGCGGCCTTGTTTCACTACTGGTCTCGGTTTGAGAAAGAGGATGAGAATAAGGCTACAGTCGCCTTTATAGTGACCACGCTGGAATTGAGTGAAGAGCTCTCCTAGGGGCGGACAACTCTCTCCTAGGGGAGTTAACTTTTTCTTTTAAACTTCCGTTTTCTACGTTTGATTGTGCAATTAATAAGGGATTAAAGGCATTAATTAAAGCAGGTTTGACTTAGTTACAAACAGAAACATTGTTTATAAATGTTTGATGTTTCACTTGTACTACAACAACCGACACCAAGTACAGTTTCTAGAAATCTTGAAACTCCTGGAACTTCTAAAGATAATATCTTGGTTTTTTCCAGTGTCCCTTTTTCGATCTTTTTCGCTCAAATTCGAAATTCTGCAAACAAAATTACAAATCAATCATTTGTACTTAGTAACAATGGACAAAAAGATCCTCTTGCCATTAGCTTACAATTTTCGGACAATGGTGGGCGCGAAGATCCTTCAGGATCTCTCGTTTGATAGAGCTCTCTTCGTCGTCATCATCCAGATGTATGACGGGGGTTATCGTCCTCCTCGTCGTCCAACTCTATGACCTGGCTCTCTTCCTCGTCGTCCAATTGTATGAGAAGAATATTAGGCACCTTGCCATCCAATCTCTTTATTACGGACAAATCACTGGGTCGTCCGTATTGGCGCTGTAAAGATATCTTACGAGTTGTAGTATTAATTAAAAAGAGTTTAACTACAATCATTCTCTCAGCTTTTAACTCTATTAAGGTTTACAAGTGTGGACATTTTCCTTCAAAGCTTAATTCGTTCTACTTCATGGCGAAGTAGTGCCACATTTGGTAGTTTTACCATGGATTCCATGATATGATAGTTTTACTATGGATTTCATGGTATGGGAGTTTTACCATGGATTCCAGGGTATGGTAATTTTACCATGGATTTCAGGGTATGGTTAATTTATCATGGTTTTCAGGGTGCGGTAAATTTACCATGGTTTTCGCAATAACCATGGTAAAAAAACCCATGGTTTTTCGCAATTACCATGGTAAAAAAAAAACCATGGTAAAAGGGGCAAAACACCATGGTTTTTTACCATGTTTTTGCCATGGTATTTTTTTATAAGGGGTTGGAGTATCCTTTTTCTCTTTTCAGTCAGGCTTTACTACATACACCTCTACATAAACCTCATCTTCATTTTCCACTTTTACTTTTTGGCGCTGAAAAGCTACCGTATGAGTTGTTGGAGTATCTTTCTCCTGTCGGTCAGACTTTTCTACATGCACCTCTACACACAGCCCATCGCCATATTCTACCTTGAGTTTCTTGGCGCTGCTATGGCACCGACATTCCTCCTTAGCTTCCATAATTCGTCCCGAGTAGTGGTTGTTCTGAAAATGGATAAAGACTGAACACTCATCGTTTATATACACCTAGGATATTACGTTTTTTCCTGCAGGGAGTCCATAACAAAAAATTCATTTTGACGATCTTAAAATGAAACCCTTAGGTCATACTTTACCAACGAAGTGAGGTCATTATAAGTTTAGACTGGTCGTATTAGGGTAAAAGTCGGTCCAGTGAAATGGAAGATTGAAATTATAACTTTCGGTCACTGTTTGTTGTTGTTTTAACGAATTCAATGTAACTAATGATCCCCCCCCCCCCCACCTTAATTGCAGCTATATATTTTCGTAGACCAAAATCTGTCTAATCTAAATTAATGATTTGTTTTGCTAGTTCAAAAGTGGCGGGATCAATTCTTCTGTTGTTCTTTATTTTAAGAGATAATATTTTTAAAAAAGAGAGATTAATAAGCAGCATACTCCGCCACTATACTAAAATGTCTACTCACGGTGGTCGACGTGCTTTTCTCGTTCAGAAACTTTGTCGTTAATCGTGTCCGGTGATGACGTTGATGTGAACCCTCCCCTCATTCAGTAGATAAATATATCCCAGAATGTCTCCTTTGTTATGTTCTAATTCGTTCTACTCAAACGAACACAAATTATTTATCATTTCAACACTTGCTTTTATTCACAATAGAGTAGCCGGGGCCCCGTAGCCCGGCCGCGCGGTACATGGAATAAGACAGATCATAATTTCAATCTCGAGAACCCCAATGGGGAGAAATACATGATTGACGGTAAAGAGCCTTCTTGAACACCGGATGCCGCCCAGGCAAAAACAGAGATAAAATAGCGTGTAAAAGCTCTGAAAACCTGTGACCGTAGCAGTGCGCCAAGCATCTCCAGCTATAGGATGACGGACTCCATCCTTTACACCGAAAAACAAATTGAAATGGCCTTAATAGTGCCAGTGTCAAATTCTCTCGAGGTCTTCAATAACTCGCCGTTGCCCACTCTTCTGCAAATAAATAAAGCAAATAAAATACCCGAAGGAATTATGCAAATTTAGGCAAAAATGCGTGTACCGGCGGCCAAGCTAGGCCAGAACTTCGATGAAATCTACTGGACTGCCAGTCCTTATAAACCCAATGTATTACGCAACCAATTCAAACCTTCTCCGCTACCGATCCGGATAACCAGTATAAACTGGGTCAGACTAATTGACACTACTGTCATGCAAAAGCCCAAGCTGCCATACCATACACTATTCAAACGACTGCCAGTCTAAAGCATCACTCATTAGAATAACCGTATTAGCATACGCCACTACCTTTCATATACTACGCGCACCTGCTCGCAGTGAAAAAGCGCCTGTACCAATAACAAATATATTTCTCGCATATTTCGTTCTGCGTGGTGTTTAGGATGAATGTAAATATATTGTCCTTTTTCGAGATTTCTTTCTCACCACGTGTAGTCGATCTGTTTATCTGGACGATTTTCCCTACCTAGATTATATATATATATATATGTCTTACGAACCTTATGTAATCAGTGTTCGTTCAAATGGCTTTATGCTTAACTTCTTTCTGCTTTTTTAGTAGTCATTAATACTGAGCGACTTAATTTGACATCGATACGTTTTCTCGTTACCACCATATGTATATAAGCACATGCATGGGCATCGACTTACGGCACGTGGTCAATTATAATGACAACGCGACGCGTCCAAAACATCTAGTTATTAATACTTATTCCTTCGTTTTTACCTCCGTCGATCAGACGGAGGTCTAGGAGCGCAACGTGAAATCTCCCGCCAAATAATTATCATATGGGGAACCCACGACTCATAGTATTTCCAATAGGGATCGTCATGGTTCCCGACGAAATCTTGAGGCACATTTCTTTGGACACAATTGAAATAATGGGGTTCCCCATTGCAATGCATTGCAGTGGGCCTTGCTTCTGTAGTCGGGTTCCACCTGAATCTCGAAACTAGAGCTATCCGGTCCTGAGAACCTCAAACGACCTTGCCAATTTTCCATCAATTTTCTCTCCCCCCTTTGGCTAAACTACACCCTTTCTCTCCCTCTTTTCCCCATCAAAAGAAAGCTTGTGAAAATCTAGGAGGCAGGAAATATTCCCTTTCCACCAGCAAACACGTTATTACGCTCTATTTCCCGAAATAAAATTTACGGTGGGGAAGGTCACCAAGGCCGCGCAAACCAAGATGTCAGCCGCCGTACGGGAGAATTATTTACTGTGAGTCGCTTCCGATATTCAAAATATTTAGTCATATTTATACATAGTTTATTACCCCTCGGGCAAATTTTGCCCGAAGGGTATTGTCATCGTCAGCGTCGTCTGTCCGTCTGTCTGTCCATCTTTCTTGTGAACACGATATCTCAAGAAGAATTATAGCCAGGCATTGTAAATTTATACCATGTATGCATCTGGTGAAGGGTCAGAAGCCTATTGAAAATGACCGACCTTGACATTTTATCAAGGTCAAATTCTAGTATTTGCTACATTTTTTGAAGGATTGAAGCTAGGATCTCCAAATTCATATTATATATGCAACTCGTGATTGACTAGAAGTCTATCCCAGTTGACTGACCTTGACCTATTTTTTCAAGGTCATATACGGTTTATTATGGTCTAACATGAAGAAATATATCCAGGGTTTCCAAATTGATACTATGTATACATCTGGTAAAGGACCAAAGGTGTACTGAAGATGCCTGACCTTGACCAATTTTATCAAGGTCAAATTATAGTATTTGCTATATTTTTTTAAGGATTGAAGCTAGGGTCTCCAAATTCATATTACTTATGTAACTGGTGATTGACTAGAAGCCTATCCTAGTTGACTGACCTTGACCTATTTTTTCAAGGTCATATACGGTTTATTATGGTCTAACATGAAGAAATATATCCAGGGTTTCCAAATTGATACTATGTATACATCTGGTAAAGGACCAGAGGTGCACTGAAGATGCCTGACCTTGACCTATTTTATGGGTCAAATTTCAGTATTTGCTATATTTTTTGAAGGATTGAAGCTGGGGTCTCCAAATTCATATTATGCAACTCGTGATTGACTAGAAGCCTATCCCAGTTGACTGACCTTGACCTATTTTTTATAGGTCATATACTGTTTATTATGGTCTAGCATGAAGAATATAGCTAGGCTTTTCAAATTAATACCATGTGTACATGTGGTGATGCTCCAAAGGTATGCTGAAGATGACTGACCTTGACCTATTTTATCCTTGACCTATTTTATCCAAGTCAGATTCTATTTAATACAATATTCCATGAAAGTTTATATCTACGTTGTAAAAATTTATATCACTTATGGCTGGACCTGAAGAATATTACTGACCTTGACCTATTTTTAAAAGGTCCAATTCTATATGTTAAGTTTAAGATCTCCAAATTCATGTTCCCTCTGCGATTAAGTTAGAATTGACTTGAAATTTTTTGAAGATGACTGACCTTGATCTATGATCTAAGAGTGTATTTAGAGCTAAGAATTTGGTCATGCTCTACCAGAACCTTAGGCCTTGGCAAAAGCTGAACTACAGTCGACCCTACTAGATCACATTTTTGTTACCTAGTTCTAAAAATACACTGATGATGTTATACAATGCATGATTGCTGGGTGTAGACAATAACTGATAGCCGAGGGGTATTGAAGCCCAATGGGCTATTTTATATTTTTACACTGTTCCAGCTTTTATTTTTCCTCTTTCGTATGTCACCATTATAACTGATCGCTAATCTCTCCCTGATCAACCAAATCAGCACTCGGAAATTGGCGTTTTCGGTGTTGTTGCCGTAAGTTGTCTATCCATGAATACATTTTGGTTTATTTCTTAGTTCCTTGCCTCTCCCACGACTGCACATTAATGCGAAAATGTTCTCTGACATGTCCTATAACAGACACCTGTCTCGATCCGTGATCAAAAGACGAAAAACACGAAAAAATCCACCTGTATAAACATTACATGGGGTTGTTGTTTTCCATTTCCGGGTTTGTATTTTGAGTCATTTCTTGTTTCCAAGATTGTTTCATTACTCCAGATCTATGCGAACATGTTCTATGACATATGTTCTAACGCACATCAGTCTCGATCCATCGAACTATAGCCAATTAGTCGTTAAATCAATATCCGAACAAAGGGGGCGTGGTCCAACTTGTAATGTTGTGTAAAATGCATGTTTTATTTTTCGTTTATTTTTTATTTTGCTGCATGTTTGGGCCCGGAAAAAGTATCCGTAATCTTCCACTGATATATAACGTAGATGGCAAACCTGTCTCATAGTCTGTAAAACCCAAATTGTATGAAACTTCAACGCAAACAACATGTGCTATTTTTCTTTGTTTTTATTCAAAATTCATGTTTACTTTTGGGTCAAATTTATATTTCCATGCTTGATTGAGACTGGAAATGCATTGAAAAACTTCCACCAGCATGTCCCGTAGCCCATAAGACTTTTACGAGGTCTGCCAAATCAAAATTGTGTGATTTATCAACGCGCAGCACATGTACCAAATTCATGTATTTATTATGTAAAATGTAGGTTTGCTTTTTTCTGCAAATTCATATTTCCCTGCCTGTTTCAGATTAATAAACCATTAGCAAAGTTTTGATAACATGTGGCGTAGATGATAAACCTGTCACATAGTCCTTGAAATCCAAATTGTGCGAAAATTCAACGCAAACAACATGTACAATATTGTAGAATTTTTGTGTAATAGTCATGTTGATTTTTGGGTCAAATTCATATTTCCTTCCTTGCTTGGGACTGGGAATGCATTGGAAAACTTCTGACAACATGTCCCGTAGCCCATAAGACTTTCACGTAGTCTGCCAAATCAAATTTGTGCGATTTATCAACGCGCAGCACATGTACCAAATTTATGTCTTTATCATGTAAAATGCAGGTTTGCTTTTTTCTGCGAATTCATATTTTCCTGCCTGTTTCGGACTGGAAAACAATCAATAAAGTTCCGCCAACATGTGTTGTACATGATAAACCTGTCATGTAGTCCGTGAAATCCAAATTGTGCGAAACTTCAACACGAACAACATGTACTATATTACTTTTGTGTAATAGTCCGGTTGATTTTTGGATCAAATTCATATTTCCCTGCCTGTTTCGGACTGGAAAACCATCAGTAAACTTCTGCAAACATGTGCTGCTGCCCATAACAGTATCATGTAGTTCACAAGCCAAAAACGTGTGATTCACAGCAACATGTCACATGTATAAGCTTATACATGTACAATGTCATATATGGCATGTTTACTTTTGAATTAATTTCATATTCCAGTCATGGCATTTACCTGGAGAGCATTGAAAAACTTCTGCAGACATGTGCCGCTGCCCGTAACTGTATCACGCAGTCCACAGACCACTAATCCTGCAATTTACAGCGACAGAGCACATATACATGTACAATGCTATGTGAATGGCATATGTTTACCTTTAAATTTATTTCATAGTTCCAGCCATGAACTTGATGTAAGATACAATAATCTTCTGCCAACATGTCACGTAGGCCATGAAGCACATAAGCATCAGTCAGTGATTGGCCACAACCCCCCTCCCCCACATTGGATATCAGCTGATTCCTCAGGAAATAAACATTACGCATGTAATGATGACCGGCAGAGTGATACATGTGTCAATCGGTCAGACATTTTCAAGGATGCCCAGTTTTAACTTAAAACAACCATGCCGGACTTCATTCCTTCTCTCAGAATAATTGGATCTAACTTTTACAAAACCTGCAGCCCCCAATAGCTCCTGGATCTAGACCACATAAATGAAGGGATCTAGTTTATCGGTGCTATGGCAAAAATATCATGTAGAATGGGATTGTGTGGATAATATCAGATTCATGAAAGTTGAAGTCCTGCAGCATGCTCCACAAATACCATCAAAGGTCATAAAACTTTCTGGTCTGCGCCAGTGTGGATTACTTGTTTTTTTTTGTTTTTTTTTATAAAATTATGTCCCTTGACCAGGTGAGGACTTGAATGTGTCAGAAATGATTTAGCTTCTAGAAACAAAGACTTCATTTCCTGAGTACCATGGTGTTATATATTGTTATGATTGGCTTAACTTTAGCTGCTGAAGATATTTCTAATTTGAGGGTACTGGGCAATCATACTAAATTTATTTTCATAACTTCAATTATTTTCACAATAAGCAACATAATCGAGATTAGCAAGTGAAGTTTTACAACATAATATAATACACATCATGCATCTCCTTCAGTTTAGTGTAGACATATATACCCTTGGATATCTGTTACCCTGATTCAGTCATAATATTGTCTGTATTATATTGATGTCGACAAGGAATATACATAATTATTTGATAGTATTATTAATTGTATGTTGTTTATGATTAACATGAACTTTTTATTCGCTTGAATCCAGCCATTTGTTCCATATGGGCAATATTCAGCCATCACCATTCAATATGAATGTGATACATGTACAAGTTCATGGTAATTGATACATTATGGTGAAGGTGACCTGTAACACCAGTATACAAAATTATTCCGAGCTCATTGAATCAGCACATGATGCTGAGACAGATCAGAACGAAGTGTCGGTAAAATCAGATGTGTTTTGTAGAGGATTCTGTCAATGAGGATGCTATACTGTACACATACAAAATATGAAGTGTTGATGTGTAGGGCCTATACCATAAAATCACAAGCAAGTTGGTAAAACTAGGCACACAGGGTCTCATTTCTGCCGCTAACGTGTTGATTTGGGTGGGGGTGTCCTCTCATGGGGAGGTGTGGTGGGAAGGGGCCTAATGTCTCAAGCAGTATTCCAGGTTTTCCATCAATATACTCTATTCCATACCCCAATATTTCAAGCACGTGAAATCAAAGAAATATTATTTGTGGGGAATGTGACTTCCACATCCCTAGCTGGACATGCTAGTGGGGAACCCTCAATCTCACGGTAATTACCATTGGTGAAGTTCACGTCAACAAATGCAAAATTGAGCTTGGCATCCTGCCCCTATGTTATTCAGTGATGTACTATTCCGCTACTGACCCTGTTGCCTCGACGGAGGTCTTTGCGCTCATTCAGCGCTTGTTTTGACGTAGAACATTAAAAAAAAGGAAGAATAGATCATTTTGATATTGATTCATTCGATCATATTAATAAATTGGTTACATTACAAATTCTGTATTAAGGTCTGCTTTCAGATATGCTTTTGCATATCGCTCCAATTCAGGAACAATCTGGGTTTTAATGTGTGTCGTAGAGAACGTATTCTATATGATCTGTGCAAAAATATTTTCATTACATTTCACTGGAGTATCAGAATTTCTAACATGTCTGTAATGATTTAGGCTCTTTTTTCGGATACATAAAGTATTACCGATAAATGAACAAATACAAATGTGTTGGTGGTTGAATGGTGAAAGTTTTTTGAAGGATATTGGTTTCTTCTCGAATCGTACAGTCCAGAAATACAGTACACCTTATAGTATAAAGAAATAACAATTGAAATCCCCGATTTTCGTACTGAACGGGATATGGCGAAAACGGGAAGAAATTCTCATCGGGTGGTATAGGTGGGGCTAAATTATATTACATCAGTGGCTATATACATAGGCGATTTCAGCCTTGCTCTAAGTCTTACACCTGCTTTGAAGACATATCAAATTAACGTATTTCGAAAGGATTGATACATATAAGCGATGATGCGCTAAATCCAGAGCTATACGTTAAAAACCTATAAGCGGGAGGAGCTTAGAAAAGGGTACGCCTATTTCCGGGAATAATGGCATAAATAAGTGACAAAATATGTAGTATTTAAACGCGCCTTTATATAGTAAAGTTACGAAGAGCAATTATTCGCGTTTTCAAATCTTAAATAATACTGGCCGTAGGTTAAGAAGGGGGATAACGTTCCGTGGAAAACCTAATATTAAGGGTGCACTCCACACTAGGCCACGGTTTCGCACGGTCGCCCGATTTTGACAGCATGGTAATTCTTCTTACCTTTCTACTAACTGATATCTATAGTATCACCCTGCTGGACGTAACCATTTCTGCAAACGAGGATATAACAATTGCTTGTTGATCGCACCCACTCGCCACTACAGAATTAATCGTGTCCGGAATTGAATATCTGGCGGGCCAAAATCCGCACTTTTTCGGGAAGCGAAAATGATGATTCCTTTATGGCGATAAAATTTTACAAAAAACGAGTAGGTCGACCCCTTGTTTTTTCGGCATTTTAAATTGTCCTTTGGACGGGAAACACTTTAACATACATAAAAAGAAAATCGTTTCGTACGTTTTCTCTGGGTTGCGG